>OZ038395.1:33853326-33865826 GCA_964036045.1 Eutreptiella sp. 'Long Island Sound 2002'
TGAGGACATGAGTTCTTTTTCAGATCAGTGGGGGGAGCAGCATTGGTTAGCAAGAGATGGGTTAGAGCGGAGGAAGGGACCAAGCATGAATTCATTCACAGAGTGAGTTTCTTTACTCTGAGTCCCAGTACTCCGAGTCGTCAGATTCTAGGATTGACTCTGGGGCAGATTCGCTGGCGGAGGATGAGACTTCATCCCAATTGGGAGGTGGCGGCTCAGGGTCGTGTTGTTGATCGTGTGGATTGCATGGCCATTCGTCTTGTAGCAGGACAAGCGTGAGTTTGGGTGCTAGAGAGATTAGCAGTTCTCTGCTGAACATGATGTACAAGTCATCTGTGGCACGAAAAGTTATCATGCTGGTTCTGATCTGCTCATTCTGCGGGGACATCATGGAGATGTATACTGCTCGAGGATCATGTTCAGTTCTGGGGCAGGCAATGCACGCATGAAAGGATGTGGGGTTGAGTGAGGGAGGAAGCAGATTCAGAGGGACTGGGTTTAACGCTTCCTGATGAGGTTGTGCACTGCGGCCTACAAAATTGTATGCTGCAGCAATGACGCAGAGATTCCATTGCGGGCTGAGCACTGGCCATCCTACTGGATCTGATTCTTTCAGCAGGTTCTCTCTCCGGATCAGTGGGGGCCAGCGTCGTCTTCTTCCTAGCCCATTCAAATACTTTGCACTCAGGGTGACCGCCTCCTCGGTTGATAAAGAAGCTTCTTTTGATCGCAGCACTATTCCTGACCATGTGATGCATGTACTCAGAGCGGACCATTGATCTGCATTTTCAATGAGGAAATCTGGTACCAAGCCCCATTCTTGTTGTTCTCCTTCTTGATGTGTTGCAAAGTGGGCTGGGGATTTCCATTCCACTGTGTGTCCCAATGCTGCTAGATGGCGAGCAACTTCTGTGAATGACCACATACATAGCATGGGAAGAATTAGGCACGACCATTGCAAGTGTGTGCCCCATCCTGTGTCCAAAGAGCGGCAGAAAGCACAAGAGAATTCTTCTTTTGTTCCTTCATGACAGTACGGTATGGTTCGTATCCAGTAGGCCACCGTGAGCCCTTCATTCGTATACTTTCCTTGAGTGACTCCTCTGCGCCATATTACTTTGCTTTTGGGATCTCCGAGATGAAAGTCTGGGCGTAAGGAGCTGTTGTAGGCTTCATCAAGAACATGCACCACGTTAGCTGCAAGTGTGCCATGATGAAAGAAGAGCATCGTGTCGTCTAGTGATTCTGGCATGGGTACTTGTCCTGCTATTGCATTCTTCAGGGCATGCTTGGCCGTGTCGTCAGTGTCCTTCTGCCATAACGCGACTTGTGTCTTGCTTTTGGTGTTGTGCTGGGCTGGGATATAGAATTCTGGTACGTGGTTCTCACTCAGGAATGTGGCGTATTGACGTCGGTAGCCGTCTATCCAGGCACATTTGGAGGGTTTGCCCCCATCTCCTCCGTGCATTGCTGCAAGATTGTCCGAGATGGCTCCAAGCACTTGATGTGGGTTGATGTCGTACTTTTTCAGTAGTAGATAGGCAAGAAATTTGCCGCACCACTCTGCCACCCAGCTGCTGCCGCCTTTACATAGCACTTTGGAATATGCTCTTATGGCTACTCCTTGCTCATCAATCACCAGCGCTGACCACGCATGATCGTCTTCTTTCTTGGCCCCATCAGACATCAGGATGATTCCGCCTCTTGGAGAGTGGATTACTTCGATTGCAATTGGAGATTCTGTAAGGTCGTACGGTAAGTGGAATGAGATGCCGTAGCTGGCCATCCATTGTTGCGCTGTGATCCAGTCTGGGTGGGTTGGCACTTGCTGTGACGGGTACAGCATGATGGTGCGGATGGTTTCCCTGGTGTAGGTGCTTCTGCTGTTACACGCAGTGAAGAGACCCTTGATGTATTGCAGCTGGAGGCGGGTGAAGATGTGGGGGACTGCAAAGCCTAGATCGTCTATGCTGGCCCATAGCATCTTGTTGGGGGTGCGCACCGGGATGCAGAGCGTTTTGCAGGCTATTCTTTTGATTTGTATCTGCGGGGTTGTACTTGTTCTGCTCGTGCTGGGATGGCACAGAAGACGTAGTCTACCACTGAGATGGTGTATGTGACGAGAATTCGGAGAACTAGTATCAGTGAGGGTTGGAGTCTCCCCAGTGATCCTTGCAGTACTTTGAGGCGTGTGGTGAATTTATCAATGGCCGTTTGCGGTTGCTCATTGGGCATAAGAGGTATCCCTGTCATTTTCAGGCCTGAGCATTGCAGATTGAACTTGTCTTGCATTGTGTCCACCGTGTCCTCGATGTACTTTAGTTCTCTCGGGTTCTTGGGTTCTACTCCAAATATCTGCACTTTCTTGCATTGAGAGGAACCTCCTGTCGACCAGCATCCTTGACTGAAAACATGGAACATGTGGGCAGCGTCTTCCAAGGTAGAGGTGAATCCTCTGCGGTCGTCACTGTATACAATCTCCAGTACTTTGATGTTGCTGTTCCACGGAGCTGGGAGGCATTTGAAGGCATGTTCTGGTGCTCTGCTGGAGAGATCTGATGGGTTGCGTTGTTGACTCAGGACTCCGTTGTGAAACCTGGTCCTGGCGCAGGTGGTGGTTGCGTATAGGCCCACTCCCATGGAGTCACCTTGCGATCCTCCGTGACGCATGCAGTATGGTTCTGTCAATCCAAATGGTGAGACAACATAGATACGGAAGGATCCAAAGAATTGTTCTGCCCAGCGTTCTACTTGAAGCGCTTCTCTGGGGAATAGTTTGTCCATGTCGTGTCTGATGGTGTTGCAAAAGGCATTGCTCTCATCCCAATCGATAATGAACACCTTACCGTTGGTGTGGGCATACCACCATGTGAGCCATCTGCAGGTGATCGCGCACATCTGGGGTGATAACTGCTTTCTGTAGGCATAGTGAGATGGGGGTGTCCATTGGAACCATTCTGAGCGCTCTTGTTGACGCAGGAAAACGTTGCTGGATTAGAGACGGCGTAGGTAGGGTTCAAGCAGAATGGGTCTGCTATTGGGAATGAGCCAGGAGGGTTTTTTCTTCTTTAGACATAGGTGAAGTACTGCACATAAGAGTGGACAGTGACTGCCGTTAGCAAATGCTGCGAGCAGTGTGGAGATGAGTAGCAGACTGAATCCGTCTAGGAGACTCACCAGAGCATGGGGAAGCTGCTCCAGTGAGGTGGCTTCTGACGATGAGCGACCGACTAGTGCAGTGAGTTCATGGAAATTTGGAGTTTGACCTGCTGCATCGTCGATGGGAAGGCCTGTTCGGGTTCTTTGGAGTCTGTTCATGTGGGCGATGAAGTCAACTGTATCTTCAGGTTGGTCCGTGTCCAATTTCATGCCTTTCTTGAGGTGCTCATAATCTAATCGGGTTCCCGGACGCCCGCTGTACAATTCCTTGGCTTGACGCAGCATCTCTTCCTGAAATTCTTCTTTCTCCTGTGGAAAATACTTGCCATCAGCACTGATTTGGTCCATGACTTGGAATTTGTTCTTTTTAAGTTTGATGGCATGAGTTGTTGCGGATGTAATGGATACTCCCTGCAGTTTTTCCAGTGGGATATGCAGCTTGGACGCCATGGCCTTGTTGTTTCGGTTTTCCCACCACTGGGTAGCTGCCACAGAATTTCTTCCATCATGTGCTTGAAGTGCAGCCGCCATTGCTTTGGCATCTGCCACCGTCAAGGAGAGGTGTGATTTTCTGCGGGGAATTATACAATCCATTACCAGGAAGTACATGTGCATGACGGCTGTGGGGGACCATTCTGTAATGTTGGCCCATGCGAATAACAGAGAGCAGATGTTCGCAATCTCTTGAAATTCTTTCTGGTTCAGGTGTCGGAAGTCGTACCTGCGTTGAGATGGATCTGCCGGCTTCATCTAGTCGCTGTCCATCACCAGGAAGTACTGCTGCACTCGGTGAGAGCTGAGGCCTGGCAGTTGGTCTCTGGTGCACGCTACACATGGAGTACTGTTGTGGGTGAACATCCAATCGATTTCTTTCTCTGAGAGTCCTTTTTTAGTCGGCACTTGATTGGTGGGGTGACCTGTAGCGTACGGACAGTTGAATTCTTTCCATTCTTTCGAGAGTGTTTTCTTGAGCCAGCCACGCTTGCTGCGCATAACGTCGTCATTCGGATCTCCCTGTATGAATGTGATTGTTGCTTTTGCGTTTGAGAGGAATGATGCCACAGCCTTGCTGTGTTCTTCTCTGCTGATTGGGCAAATGCCGGGAGGGAAGTGGACTGATGCTACCGCTATGGAAGTCGGTAGTCCCGGGTTAATGTGGGCGCAGAGGGAGTGCTTTCTGACATCTGTCTTCCATTTCTTTTTCGAGAGTCTTCTCGTGTGCACCAGGATAACCAGGCCGCCGCCTTTGTATGGATCTGAGGCAACGTGTTGATAGGGGAGTCCGTTGAGCCATCCTTCGGGCATGAGAGCCCACGTTTCTTGAAGACAGACGATGTCCGGCATTCCCAGGATTAGGTAACAGTACAGCTGATGCAGCTTCTTCTCGAGGCTTCCGCAATTGATGCCCATGATCTGTAAGTCCACCCACTCTGGGATGTTTGGGTTGGTCGCGGGTGGTATCATGGTGCTGAATTCTTGGTGCATTTGTGCATATGCACGTTGAATGTGCGGGTGAACATCATTGGGAAGTGAGGGTTTGCATGGCCACATGCTGCTGTCGGTGATCGGGAAAACTCCTTCGAGCTTGAATGTTCCCAAGTGTATAATGCTGTGTGTCGCCATTTCAGCTGAAATACTTTCTTGCTTGGGAAGGTGCCAGCAGGCACTGATGTGGGGCTGATTCTGTTGATGGGGGGTTGTCAGATGCAGCTTCATGTGGTAACCTGACAGTTTTCCACATTGACGACATTCCGGGCCGTCTGACCATGAAATTGTGTCCTTTGGGTCGTATTCTTGGGCGCTGATCATGATGTATCCGCCTTGAGATTGGAATTGTTGTACCCGTGTTCTTTCTCGGAAGAGTCGGGCATCAGGTGGGATGATTGTCCGGCACCAGAGGAGTAGGACAGAGTCGCAGGACACTATTGGGTAGGACGGGGTGAAAGTCTTGTTGTACTGGTTCTCTGATTCCATGTATGCTTGAAGCCATGCATGGATGATTCGAGTCTGACGGAGCACTACTGTTGGGGGTACTCCTTCAAGATTGGGGATTCTTGTGATGCGATACAGCAGCTCGACTGCTGCCTCTTCTTCTGGGGTTGCTTGATGACAGGGTATGCCATACAGTGCTGGGTTGGGGCAGTTGCAAAGGGCTGTTGTCTCCTGTGAATCTGGAGTTCCACATCGTGTACATACATGTAGTAGGGCGGTGTGTTCTGGGTTTGCTCTGGTGTTTTGAGATTGTGGCTGGAGGGGGTCATGATTGAGATCTGTTGAGCATTTGGTGGACCAGTTGTGTAAGTCTGTCAGGGATGCATCAGCGGTTCTCTTGCTAAGTGAACCGTGTGGTAGCAAGTTATCCGTGTAACGTATGATTAGTGCAGAGCACGATGTGGATTTGGGGAGGGCGAGGGGAATTCATTTCTTCTCCTGCGTCACTCCTGGTGCCGCTGGGATAGAGGCACTGGACGCCGTAATTTGGGCTGGAGGCAGGTCTTCTCTTCGTGGCGTGGATGAGCGTGCTGCTCGATTCTGCGACTGTGGAGAATTGATACGGGATGTTTCCGCCGCTGGACGTTGTTGATCCGGTGTTGGATGAGCCATAGGGTGCATGTTCTCGTATAGGTGTGGTTGGTAGTGAGAGAATGATGGCTGCATGTGGGGCATGGGTGGATGATGAGGAGGGTACCATGGGTACATAGGACTCTGAGGTGGATACGGGCTGTACTGGTGCCCTGGTACTACTCCTGGTGTTGCTGCAGGTGGGGGTGGTGGCGGGGCCACTGTGGCTTGTGCTGGTTTGCCTGTTGATTCTGTCTTCCTTCTTTTCGCTGGATTGGGTGGTTCATATGGATCTCCAAATTCATTCTTTGACCGTACTCCAATGTACTTGTTGTTGCCGATGTGGAGCCATACTTTTTCTTTGCCCTGTGCTAAGGCATTCCATGCATGGGGATTCACACTGTTGAGGAACCAGAATCCCTTGTTGATGGCTGCAGGTTGCAGCCCTGAATTAATTCCGAAGTGCTTCTCGATCTCGTTCTCAAGGTCCTTGTACGGCACATCTTTGATTTGGGTAATCATCAGTGTAACTCCTTGACCTTGATGCTGAGGGTATTGAGGTGGTTGCTGCACGGGTGGTTCTGGGGGTTGATTCGTTGGGGGGAAAGGCAGCAGTGAGTTCTTGGGTGTTGTGGATTGCATATGCGATGTGCTTGATCTTTGTGGGAGATTTTGTTGGTATTGCTGGTACTGTTGATGTTGTTGAGTTGGCATCGGGGTTGGGGTTTGTGGGTGGTATTGGGTAGCTGCCGTAAGGGGCTGAGTTGGCTGTGGAGCTGTGGTGACTGAGTGGTGAGGATTCTCATCTTCCGGAACCATCCATTGGTTGATCCAGTCTGGAGTTTGCACATTCACTGTGGCACCTAGATTCTCTAGTTCAGTCTGCACCGTGTCAAAGTCTGCGACGTTGGTGGTGGTGGCAATATTTCTTATTATTATTCCACCACTGGGCTGCGGTTTGAGCGGACATGAGACTCAATCGGGTGTTCTCTTCTGTATGAAATGAAAAAGCCAGCATCGTCGCCGACATGGTCCAATCTGCATCTTGCGGGATGGATTGCCACATTTTCTTTAATTCGCTGATTCTTTTGCTGGTCTCAGGGGAAGAGCCGACAATTCGTCCTTGCATATATCTCAACCAATCTTGCAGGGCCTGCGTTACTGCTGGGATGTCGCTCGATAGGGCACACATGTGGGCTTTGAGTATGGCCCCGAGTTGCTTGCACTTTTGTGCCTTTTGGAAGAAGTTGAGGATTTTCGCGGCCGCTTTGACTGGTAGTAGGCGCATGTACAGCTGGCGTGCTGCAACTTCGCATTCACTGTCATCCAGTGCGTCGCATTTTTCTTGTACTTTGGCTATGATGTCTTCAAAGTTGGCGTAGGTGTCGTTGGTTGCAGCTTGTGAAGGGGGATGTAGTCCTGGCATTCTTTGATCTTGGAATGAGGGGCCTGGCTGATTTTTGGGTACGTAGGATCGGCTGACTTTGTTGAAAGCAAATTTGTTGTGATCTGTGGAGTATCTCTTGGGAGGTTCATAGTCCCTTGGACCTGAGTGGAGCATCAAGTCCGCTGTTGATGGAATTGATGGGGTTTTGATGGCTGTTGTTCTTCGATTCTTTGCTGCTGGTGGAGCTTCCAGTGGCACATCAAGATGAGCATCCAGATTGATAATGGGCGGTGGAGGGTTTCTTCGAGGGGATTGAGCACGGGATGGAGATTGCCCTCCGGGGGATGGAGCACGTTGTTGAGAGCCGGCACGATTTCCTTTGGGTTGGGGTGTGCCTGGTTTCAGGGAGCGAAGTGTAGTGGTGATACTGGCCCTCAACGACTGGTCGGACATGGCTTGTTTGTGCGGCTTGCCATCAATAAAGTTCGGGGTCCATGGAGGCAGCTTGTGTTGAGAAGTGGCCCATGCTGCATATAGGGCTGCCCAATAGAATAGCCAGAAAGTGGTTTCCGACAGTTGCTTGTCTCCTTCGATAAGTTTGCCGTCTGCCTCCAGTAACCGCTGAAAGTTGTAGGGATCCTCATTGATGAGCTTATCGAACTTTTCTTTGGCATTTTCTGATTCCAGATAATGAGACATTCTGTCCAGAATGTCACACCATTCTTCGTTGGACGCATTCTTAAGCCATTCTTGAGTCTGCAGCGTCAAGTCTTTGACTGTAAGCCACATGTAATCGGGAAATTCGGTAGCCAGTATGGTCAAGTCTTCCTCAGAAATCGATGCGCGCATGAGGGAGGCGAACATTCCGAAACATGTTGCGAGGCTGGTGGTCATCGATATTTCTGATACTTCCACTTTGGACGGCCAGTGTGTCACCACTGCTTTGAGGTCCCCATCCGAGTAGTAAATCCTGGTGAAGTACCCTGCGGTTGTGGGATCAACGTACGCTCGCTGACGTTCAGGTGCAAGAGCAATGAATTCTTCGGAGTTCATGATCAGATTCTTTCAGAAAACACTGATTGACATTGAGGGCATGCATATCGAGTATCTGGAAATGAGTTCTGTGGTGGAGCGTGGTTCACTGTTGACCGCACTACTTGAGGGGAGTGTTGCACTGTCTTCTGCGTGAGCACATGTACAGTCATGCACTTTTGATGGTCTGTTGTTCCTTCCCTATTCGTTATGTTGTTGTTGAGCAAACTGTGATCACTTGCAGCATGCACGTACCTGGTTGCGATCTTTGCATCTCGTTCTTGTGCTCTCCTTCTGGATTAGGGCTAGTGCTTTACTCGATTTCCCTTCGTGCCTTGATACTTGCATGGGGTCCGGGAGTGTGTGCTGCTGTGTGGAGAGGGCTTTACCTTGTCTGTTTGTCTTTGAATAAGAAAGATTCGATATGACTGTGGATGCTGAGTGTGTTTGGTGATTTTTTTTTGTTTTTTTTGGGATTGGGATGGGGCTTGATTGATTCTCGGTGAGATTTTGACATTCCTTTCTTTATACTGAGTTTCTGTACACCGAGAACATGATGTGCAAGTCATCTGTGGCATGCAGAGTTATCATACCTGTTCTAATCTGCTCCTTCTGCAGAGACAACATGGCGAAGAATGTTGGTTGGGCGCCGTGTTCACAATCTCGGGCAGTGCTCGGGCAGTGCACGCATGAGAGATTGTGGGGTGGAGTGTGAGAACATGTAATATCGTTGGGACAGGATTCATCACTCCCTGGTGTGATTGGACACTGCAGGTTACAGGATGGTACGTTGTGATTGTGGCCCTGAGATTCCCATGTGGTCTTGGTGTGGGGTGTCCTACTGAATCTGATTCTTTGAGCTGGTTCTCTCTCCGGACTGGTGGAGGCCACCGTCATCTTCTTCCTAGTCTCTTCAGATACTTTGCTCTTTGTGTGATCGTTTCCACGATTGATCTAGATGTTTCGTTTGAATTCCACTCTTTTCCTGACCATGTGATGCGTATACTCTGGGCGGATTGTTGATCTGCATTCTTGAAGAGGAAACCATGTATCATGCACCATTCTTGATTGTTCTCCTTCATTGAGTGTCGCAAGGGGGACTGGGGAATTCCTGTTCCACTGCTTGTTCTGATAATTGCAGATGGCGGGTCACTCCTGTACAGGACCACGTACATGGCATGAGACGAATTAAGTATGATTATTGCATGTGTGTGTTCTATTATGTGTTCAAGCGCAGCAGAGAAGTGAGGGTTGGGTGTATGCAGAACCTTGACATTACTTGTATGTTCATGGCAGTTATTGATTTTACTGGTGATGTGATTCTCTGGGTTGATGATTGATCATCTCTGGGTGACTGAAGAAAATTAAAATTGCTATTATTATTTTTTTTTTTTAGCAGGGCAAAAGGGCACAGGCAGATGTACTTCTTGCATAACTTCTGGTGCTTGTGACATTGTCTGTGGATGCAGATGAATCGGGTCCGATGCTTTCTGTCAGGGGGGTTCACCGTTGCCACGGTGGACGTATTTGCTGGTCCAAAGGGCTGCAGCATGATTGCATGAGAGCAATGAGGCGGGTCATATATTGCGGGTGGGAAGTCCGTTGGCATTTTGAAAAATTTTACCTGAGAGTGCATGCATTTCGGCCGTATGCTGAGGTTATTGTGGATACTGCTGATTTACTCATCCTGGGCGTGAGCGGGGGTCAGTGCAATTGCAGGTGTGGCATGATTGACGTGTGATACATCTCCACTTTGCAGGTGGGATACAGATCCGATTCCTGTGTCGCTTGGAAAGCATTTGCATCTGGAAGTGATGCATTCAACAGCAAAATGAGGGGGTGCTCAACATTCATTCTTTCGTCAGGTATGCGGATGCTGGGTGATGCTTGATTGGGGGGTGGAGAGAAAGATTGTACCTTTCCCGGCAAATAGACTGGCATGGCCAGTACGGGCAGGTTGATCTGTCCATTGTGGCAGCACCAAGTTGAGTTGATGGACGCAAAAAAAAAATTATGCATCACTGTTTCTGTTACTGTGTTCTCTGAGGACTCGTGCGTACGAGATTCTGATATGTGGAGGGACATGAATTGTCACAGATCCGATCAGATTCTTTTTTCGGCTGTTGGATGTCCTCGGATCATTTGCTCCCAGATTGGGGTTTAGAAACATGAAACTTGGGTGCCTCCTGGTTGCATACACCGCGAATTGCTTGAGGATCATGGGGTGGGTGCGCACGCATGCTGAATTCTGAATGAATTCTGAGTTCTGATTGCATTTACTTGAGCACAGATTGATTCGGTTTCTTTCTTACGCATCTGGACTTGTTCTGATTCTCTGCATCCTCAACTCCTCAACTCCCACCACTCATCACCATCTGGGGTCAGCGCAGCGTTTGTGAGGATGAAGTTCTTCTCCAGTGACTGTATTGCACTCGGATAGCCGATGATGGATCCCATGAACACACCATGCTTCCAGGTGGAAGCTTCCGTCACCAATAGCACCAGGTTCGGGCAGCGATCCCCAAACAGAAAGACACAGATGGGCACATCCTTCGGATTCTCCCACTCAGGATCGATCACAGGGCACTGAGATGCAGGCGTCATGTACGGCGCATTCGGCTGTGTAGCCTTGCGACCACAGTCTGGGGTCCACGGCTGGCCAGTCCAATCAATGGGGTGGTCCAATCAATCGCGGTCATTCTTTCTTCTGCGGGTCATCCATGTGCAGCTTGACCGTCAGCGTGACCGGCACCGTCAGCTCACTTTCCTTTCCGCTCCGGCCTTTGCCACTGCTCTTGCCGCTTTTGCCACGGTACTCTTGGGTAGCGGTACTGGGGTTTGCCTTTGCCATACTGCCGATACGCGGGAACACTCGGGTCGCGTGCGTCCGGGATTCCTTTTCCACGGGGATCTCGGGGAGTGAACTGTCGGGCATGCTCATCAGAAGCAGTGGCCGAGGTCGGAAAAAGCGCGTCGGACAAGTTGCGGAGTCGCAACACCAAGTCATGTGCTTCGTCCGAGGCAGGCAGATGGCTCGCCGTGTGAGGCTCAGCGTTGTGCGCAGCAGGTTCGTTGATGGGACTGCGGCTGCTCTGAGATCGATACTCATGCTGGCTGTGCTGTTCGTGCCGAGCATACGGATCTTGTCTGTCAAACCGATCGTATCGGCTTCGCCTGGGTTCATACCTGCCGTACTCATAAGGGACAGGGGGACTCATTCTTCGGTGCTTGGCAGGAGGCTCGTCAACTTCTTCTTCATCACGATGTTGGGCGTATGCAGACCGTCTGGATTCCATCCGACCTTCAGTGCGAACGTCGCGATCTCGAGGATGGCGGTAATCGCTGGGGCCGTGAGCCGGGTCTCGGGAAACGGTGCTTGCATGAGAGCCAGGACGCGCACGGGTGAGGACTCGTTCACGTTCACGTTCTCGGTCACGTTCGCGTTCACGTTCACGTTCACGTTCACGTGCCAGTTCCCGTTCATGCTCGCGCAGGAGTGCTCGTGCTGCTTCCACTGCGTGCTCAGAGATAGGTTCTTTCACATATTCTCGCTCGAGTTCTTGAGCTGGTGCCCTGTCATGTGCTCTGGGGCGCTCGCGGACGACATCTTGAGAGGATTCATGTGCACGTTCCCGCAACGGTTCTCTGGTGTAATCTCGAGTCCTTCCACGCATGCGGTCTGGGCTGTAGTCTCGATCGAAGCGTTCGCGGGCGTGTTCGCGAAAATACTCTCGAGCTGGCATGTGGGGTGCTCCACGAGCAGAGTACGTCGAGGGCGAGGTACGCGGCAGGCCACTCTTGCCTTTTCCTTTGCCTTTGATATGTTGAGTGTACGGCGATCCATCCTGATGCTGGGATCTGATGCGGAAGAAATCACCGTCCTCTTGTAGTCGCACACGCAGTTCGTAAGTATTCGCGGAGTCCGGGCACATTCGTTGCCAATTTTCTTGCGTCGTCTCGACCATCCAAAATTGATGCCTTGTCGCAGCCTGTGGAATGATGGCACCCAGTCTTCGCCTGATGATGGAACTGATTTCGTAGTAATTGTCTTCCGAGATGTCCTGTACTCTCAGCACGATCGGATTCTCGATATCATCATCATCATCCGACAGATTCTGGGGGGCGATGTGCACATACTCCTGGCCCCGGGTAATACCTTGCATGGAGGCTTGCTGATGGCTTTGTTCAGGACTCTGTGCTGGGGCTGGTTCTTGGTTCTGTTTCAGTCCTTTCTGGGAAGACATATAGTCGGGAGACTCTGGGGCTGGATCTTGGCCCTGGTTCGGTCCTTCCTGGGAGAGCATGTGGTCGGAGGACTTTGGGGATTCTGATAGTAATTCTTGGAGAGCCCTTTGTACTT
>OZ038395.1:34470826-34744412 GCA_964036045.1 Eutreptiella sp. 'Long Island Sound 2002'
CTGGCGTCAAGCTGCCTGTAACGGTAGCGTGAGGCTGCCCGGCAATGGTGGGAGCTGTGCTTGCGACCTGACACCATTTCACAGCGTTTGAGGTAGGAATGGGCCGATGCACGCACTCACGGACCTGCATCTTGCTGACGTCGCCTGCACTCGTGACTGGCTGCAGCACAAGGGGACACCCATCCACAGGCTCAGGATTGTGGGGCGCCACTGTGAGGAGCGCCGTGTGGTACTGCACCGTGGGGTCCTGGGTCACATTCCCGTAGGTCACCCGGTGCCTGCGGAGATGATCGCACAGCTCAACCACAATGCAAACGAATTGTCTCCTTGGGGGGAAGGGTTTAGAGGAGGTGTGTGTGTGTGTGTGCGTGCGTGCGTGCGTGCGTGTGTGTGTGTTTGTGAAATTCCAGTTGATAAAATGTGCTTCTCGGAACATGAGGCAATGTGGCTACAACGCGGGGGTGGGGGGGGGGGGGGCTGAATCCACTCGATGCAACGCTGGCGTTCAACCAGCATGTGCCATTCGCTGTCCCACTGACCACTAAGAGAAGGTCGTCTCTGAGCCGGACGACCCCATGAGTTCGCCGAACGGCTATTGCATGTCGCTCGGTCAGAGGCCGGAATGGGCATTCCACTCCAACAAACGCAGTCGTGCCCTGTTTCGGGTCCGACACCTGTTGAGCCCTAGAATTCACGAGCAAAGGGAGACACAAATGGAGGGGATGGGCATGGGGGGCATTCGAGCCCACGTTCTCGACCGCCCCCCCCCCCCCCCTTCAAAACGGCTTCCATGACCGAGGCCCTTGCCCGGCCGCCAACCGGGCCCACCCGGGGGGGTCTCGGGACCCATGTAGTCAAAATGCCACTGCTGGTCCTCAGACGGGTTGAGACTGGTTCTCTGCGGCAAGACATGCCTTCGGGCATGGGAGCCCCTTTTCCAAATGCCCCTTCCCTCATTTTTTTTTGGGGGGGGGGGGGCTCGAACGACCCCACCCCCGCTAACAATGATCTTCCCACACGCCAAATGGTCGGGGTTCATAGTCATCCCGGCGCACTGCCTCTTGCTTCCAATGAGCACATGACGCCGGGCTGCGGACCTGAACTTCGCAAGTGCTTCAATGTGCTCATCGTCGCACAGATTGAGCAGCGTCGGGGTGTCCGCAGCCAAGTCGCGGCCCGTGGCCGCGAGCCCCGTGAACCAAGTCCAAAACGCCGTAGTCTCCCGGATGCCCAAATGCGGCGACGCGAGGCTGATGAAATTCTCCAGCCGCACTTGATTTGCGTCAAGCCAACCTTCGGTGTTCAGCATCGCCGCTGTGGCTCTCAGGTAAATGCCCCCTGTTCAGCAACAAAGTGAAACGGTCGACGGGAGTGCATGCAACCACATCGGGACGCAACAGAGCTCGGTGCGGAAGTACCCCGTCCTTGTGCAACGACTAGCAACGTTTCGCTGTTTGACTCCAAACCCCTGGTGCCCTCCTGAGAGGACCAAAAAAAATTCATGTCGAGAATCTTATCAATATTCCGCAATTTCAACGGGAAACAGCAGCTCCACACCACAACTCAAAATGGGCATGCATGCCTCACACATCATTGAATGGCAAAAGCCAAACTTTGATAATCAGGACGTGGGCATACGATTGGCCCTAAACAAAGTCGTCATTGTCATCTTCTTCTCCGGAGGCATCATCATTTGCCCATACAGACTCCAGCACATGATGCTTTTTTTTTTGGCTCAGACCAAGATGAGCTGGCGTACCCTGCTCACTTCACAGTACTCGAGGTGACCCCTCGGGATCAAGGTTCAGAGCTGTCCAGTGCTACGATGATCCCACAAATGACTGTGGTAGCGGATCTGACACGTAGTGAGGATTAGCTGAGTCTGAAACCAGGTTATGCAGTGGGAGACTGCCACACCCGTAGGCTTCCCAGTGTGCATGAGGCACAATGACTGTAGGCTGAAGAAGACAGCGGAGTGAAGATTGAAGGTCGAGGTGAATCAGCAGGTTGCATGTCATACACTATCAGAGCGGGAGGGGGATGACATTCAGGCACGATTGGTCAATCAGGCACAATGGGTCACTATTCGCTTGGGGTAGAGCGCACTGCTGTGGAGTGGACTCCAGCACATGATGCTTAATCTTTTTGGGGGTTCAGGCCATGGCAAGCTGGCGAAGCCCGCTCCCCAGAAGGCACTTCAGAAATCTCTCGGAATCAAGGATCAGAGCTGTCCAATGCTACGATTGTCACAAAGCAATGTGGTAGCGGACATGACACGTAGTAAGGGCAAACTGAATCTGATACCAGGAATTGCAGCGGGAACTCCAGTACATGATGCTTAAGTCCATACAGCTGATATCTTGTTTGCGCATGAATTGGGTTAAGTGCAATAGAATGCCAATTCATGCAAAAAGAAGGTTCCAACTGTAGTGCTGTATGTATCTCCCCTATGGGCAAACATCCAGGGTGCCCATGCCTTCAAGGTAGATGAACAGGGGAACCCTCTTAAGGTGTTGTCACCGGGAAGGAGTTAAACGAGCACATGGGGAAGTGTGACCCACCCCCCCACACACACACAACGAGCGATACCAGCAGCAGGGATAATTGAGGTTCACCCAACACTCCTCGCCCGCGCTTCCCGAAAGGTCATCTCTGTTGCCAACCCCCTTGGTTCAAACTCCCCAGTGTGCTTGCTCAACACCTCCCGAGTTGCAGACATCCAAAAGGTGTTCCCCTAGACGTCTACCCTGGAGACAAGGTAACGAGACAGCAATGCATCTGCAACCCATGTTTGCTCTGGTGCTTCACGTTGTGTCAACAAAGCGTTGAAAATACGTTCCTGGCACGGCCCGGTACTCCGAGTAGCACAAGATTTGCACCACAGCTTGTGCATGGGCACCCCACAGCCCACATACCCAGTGAGTGGCCGATAAACGACAACTTACAGGGCGCGTACTGTGGCAGCTCCTGTTTGACGTAATCTGCCAGCCGCTTGGCGCCATTCATCACGCCGTCATATGTGGGATGTCTGAAGAAGCGGAGCCACGCCTGCAGCGGCTGTGAGTCATCGTCGTTGACGTCGGGCTGCAGGACCACCAGCTGTTCATCACTGAACTTGAGTAGAGCATCGCGCACGCGATTCAAATCGCTAGGGCGGCCGATGATGCCGTGGGCAAGGACCACAACGTGCATTGGCACGGTGTGTGTGAGGTTCACGGGAGAGGGTGTCATGGGGTCTGATTTGAACACATGTGCGGTGCCCAATATGCCTGGACTGAGAGGGGGAGAGGGAAGCTGGCAGACTACCCAGGGTAGGGTCCGTGGCGACGGAGACTCCTTGCTAGAGGCCAATGCCGAGGCCGGATTGCAAAAAGCCAGCAGCCCACTACTAAAGGGCACTGGGGGCAACCAAGGGCAACAAGCAACGACGGGGCATGCAGGAACACTAGCATAGGAGATCAACCTTTGATAGGCCCCTTGCGGCTCACTACACCTATTAACAGCCTCCCCACCCAACCCACACATACTATTTTGGGAGTGCATCATTCCATGGAGGGACAAGAGCGCTCACAAAACCTTGCATATTCTGAAATATCTTTAGTTTTGCTGCACAGGCTGTGTGAGCTGTGCACGCTGTGGTTCTGCTGTGCACAAACTCCCCTTGAAATAATCGATCAAGGATGAAGGGCAGGGCCAATTTGCTAAATTGTCAATGGAAGCAGAATGCATCTTGCATCCCCAAAACCACCCGATCCTTGTGGCAGCATTGCACAGGATGTGCAGTACCCCATGGCGAGTGCTTTCCCCCATTGGCTGCAGGGCAGCAGGACACGGCCCTCAGCATGTTCTGCAGCCAGCGCCCTTTCCTGTAGGTAACTCTTCAACTCAGCTCCAACTTACTCTTCAACTCATTGCCAGAAGGGTAATAAGGCGTAAAACTCAGGTGTACAGGATTGGCACTGGATTAACGGCGCCAGAAAAGGCCAATGATGCGAAAAAATGAAATTAAGATGCTGGAGTGATTCTGACCGAAATTCAATTACGAGTAAGATTTTTTGGCTCATATGCTGCAGATTACCACCGGACAGAAGCAGAGTAAGAGACCTACTGGGGAACGGGTCGCACTGTATGCGCGCTGTGCCTCAACAACCATCCCCGATCAGCGCCTGACCATCGCAAGTTCTTCAGCCACTCTTCTTGCAAGCAACAGTGCCTGGTGAAGCCACTTTGTCCACATAAACGCTTCACATCACCCTGCCGTTGGTTGTGGTGGAAAAAGGGTTTGGTGGCTGGTTCTTTTTGGTGTTGTTGGGCCGGGGCTTTTGCAGGGTTCTAACCAGCGGTGCAATTCATGTGGTCGGCCCAAAATTTCCAGCGGTCACTTCCTACACCTCTTTCCCCTCTGTACTGGTCCAGCTTGTTCTTGTTCTGCCCCGTTTTCCTTTCCATTGAGATCTCATCATCTGGAGCATCCACAGCTGGGTGCGTTGGACTACTCGGTATAGCACAGCACAGCATGGCAAGACAGGGAATTGTTATCACACATTGAATAGTACATCGTCCACAGACTGTACCATAGCATTGGGCCATACAGATTACAAACACATAGAACAAAAGCGCAAAGAATGATGAGAAGCAACTTGCAAAGGCACAACTGAACGCCCTCGTGTAGCGCCCAGCCTTAATGACCGAGCTACAACTCTCTTCAACATCAACCCTGACCATGAACCTAAATATACATGCGGACGTGACATATGGGAAAGTATAATTGAAGCATGTCGTCAGCCCTCAAGTAAAAGAAACAGCACTTCGGTCAAGCGGGATGTGACCCAGCAACGGTGACCACGAGGATGATGTCAGTTGCTTGCAACTTCAAGCTGCAGCTCAAAGGCCTTCTCGAATTTTCTTTAAAAAAGGGGCAGAAAACTTCCACATTTTCATCCAGGCTGGAGAACAGAGTAGAAGGCGAGACAATTGTAATACCCACTTATCAGCTCCGCAAAATGCCGTACGTCTGATTCGTACAGGTGCTGCACAACTTTGGCAAACGAGCTGAGAGCAAGGGGAAGTGCATCTCATCCCTCATGCTCAACGGTCAAACAGGTCAGGATCCCCGACGGGGAACAGGCATACAAAGTGGTCATGGCGAGGGTCTCGGCATCCAGCGACACAGAAAATGATGCCGCCTCGGGGTCAATGAGGGTGTTCGGGTCATTGTTATATGAGGACTCGCACTTTGCACTGAACTTCCTTCCAAATCCCCAGAGAGTGCGATGCAGAGGAGGGGACGTGTGCACGGGCTTCACACAAACCACAGATCTTGCGCTCGTCTGGAAACTTGAAGGTGGCTACAGCCACCCAACAGCCGTGGTAAGTACTGACCGGAGCAGTCAGACTGCAAAATATGGGGACCAACCAAAACTGGAGCACAACAAGCACACTGCACACTGTGCACCCAACTCACACTGCAACATGCATTGTAGCGAATGGTGTCTTATTGAACTCTGACTTGCACTCGGGCTTTGTGGAGCCAGAATATGCCTCACACCGTGGGTTAAGAATCCCCCCAGACTGAAAAATAAGGAAGTGCGGCTGGGGCAATTTGCGTTCTGCATCGGGACCAGGCTGAGCAGGGCATCTTCACCCAACCCCCAACGCTACACTAACCAACAGGTTGCAGCACGCGGAACGACGGCAACGTGTACCACCACCACCACCACAGAACAACAGAACGAACGCTCGGACCAGGGCGGCCTTGGGGACCGAATAAGATTCTCTGGGCTCCGCGACGCGACGCCCGACCCTCAGCCAAGCGCCGGCCGAACAGAACTGCCGTCAGGCGTCGCCAACCGCCGTCCGCGGACCATCCAGTGCCGCCAGTCAATCGGCAACCCCGCGAAATGCCAGCCGCCGTGACTCCCTACAATCCGCAAGGTCTTGAGCAACAACGACCAGGAGAAAAAACCGACACACGAAAACAGGCCCTGGCCTGACACCGCACACAACTCCACAGGCCAACAACACACCAACAGCCACACCCCAGCCCCACGGCCTTCCACCTCAATCTTTCAAGGCCACTCCCGAGATAATGTCAAACCCCTTCCCTCGAGTATCCTCGAACCTCAACTGCGCCGCCCGCGCCGAGTCGTGCCGGGGCGGGGGCTTGTTGACCAACGCCGCCAGATCCGTTTTCTGCGGCTGCCCGACACGGGCCTTCGACTGGAACAACTTCTTGGCGCCCCCTAACTCAGTGCCAGAGCCTTGTCCCTGATGCCACAGCAATGTCATGCCCGACGCGGGGTCCTTGACGTTGTTGGCCTGCGTCCACTGCCGGCGCTGCTCCCAGTGCACCTGCGCCCGCTCTTGCTCCTGCTGCTGCGCTCGTGCGGCCGATTCGGCGGCTTCCTCGTCGGCCTTGCCGCCCAAGAAGCCGCCGGGGTAGCGGTGCCGCAAAGCGAAGCTCAGGCCATTCAATTGCCGCCGGGCCACGCTCTGCGCGTGCCGGGCCTGATCCATCTGGCGTTCGTTCGTGTAGTCGCGGCGGCGCTGGCTCGGCAGTTTGCAGTGCGCGTCCGAATTGTCCTCTTCGACCGGCACGAACTCCGCGGGCATCACGCGAGACCCCATCATGTGCATGGGCTCCAGGCGCACCTATTTGGGGGGGAGCGAGGCAGTGCGGTGATTGTGCATGGGCTATGGGAACGCTAATCCTGCGGCGCCTGCGGCGCCTGCAGCGCGCAATTCGGGTAAGTATCATCGGACAGGGGAAATTGTTCCCTTTGTGGTGGTTATCGCAACGTTTTTGTCCGTATTGTGCCTCGCCATTGTGCCCGTTCGACCTACTTACTTCACCCCAAATTGAGGAAAATTATGCGGTGCTAATTACCCCACAGCCAATTACCTTGACCCTGCGGCGCCTGCAGCGCGGAGGCAGCGTTCCCTATTGAGATGCGAAGGGAATGCGGGCTGCGTGGGCTCAAGATGCAAGAACGGAATGGGGTGATCCATGAAGGAGGGCGTGGCAGGGCTGCATGTTTCGTGGGCCGTGTGAATATGAGCGGGAGGGGCTACAGGCTGGGGACATGAAAGGGGGTGGGTGTTTCATAAATGCCTGCAACGGGGGGCATAAAGGCCAGCAGGTCACCGTGTACCAGCCGATGCCCAGTGGTCTGTGCTTTGTACGATCAGGTCCAAGGTTTGCAATCACCATGCTTTCCGGCATCGACCTGCCAGGGTTCATCAGGTTTGGTTTGACAACAGTCGTGGCAACGCTTCCGTTGGACCTTTGTGCAGTTGATTTTGCAGATGTCTTTGCAAAAACGGAGAGGGTTTAAGGGTGATCAGGGGAGTTCCCATGTTCCCAGCCTCCAACTCCACTGATGGGCCCTCAGGTCCTCTTGGTTATCCTCCAACCGCCGTCAGTGACCGGCCTACCGAAGTTGGTCACCAGTCGGTCGCCACCGGCGGGGTTCACCCTACAACTTCCGTCGGCCTTGTGCCACTTTTACCCACTTTTGGACCGCCACCAATTTGCATTGGCCTCACCTGCTCTTGTGCCGCTGCTGCTGCTGCTGCTGCTGCTGTGGTTCACTGCCCCCCCCTTCCCCAAGCCCCACCCCTTTCCTCAGTACCCTGCCTTCCGATACGAGAGGCTGTGGCAGGCCCCATCACTTAAGCCCCGTCCCCAGCGCAGCTCCAGTCAAGCCCCAGTCCCAGCCCGGGTTTGCCGGTCTAGTACCTCCCCCAAGGGCGGAATTCCCTCGAGAAAGAGCACTCACTCGTTCAGACCAGGCCCCCATCCAACCACCGCTTGGGTGTTATTCTCATGGGCTCGGTGCATGTACCCGCCCCCCCCCTTGTATAAGCTACGCCAAAGTCCCAACGGTCCCTACGCCTACTGTAGCTTGGACACGGGCGTGGCTTGCGCGCGACACATACCACTACCAACACCGGGCACCTAGGTTCAAAAAGAGAGGATTGCATGGTGAGCTGGTGCAAGAAAGGGGTATATAATGCACAAACATCCCCAAAATCAGAGCTATCTGGGTTCAAGTGGGCAAACACTCACAACAAATGTGTCCATGACTCTATGTAACTCGCAAATCCGTCACCAAACCCATGTCTTATTTGGCTACACTACGTTTGGTACCGAATTAAAATTAGGTCCCAAATTAATACAGTCCTACGCCTACTGTAGCTTGGACAAGGGCGTAGCTTATACAAGGGGGGGGGGGGTACGGGGGCCTGATGCATTCTGGGGGTCGCCCCCTCCCACGCCCAGAGGCATCCGACAGGGAGCAAATAGAACCCCCCAACCCGCCATCCGACACCAATCCTGAGTGTTCCCGAGTGTGGATTGCCTTACCCCCACACCTTGTTCGTCATTTCTCGGTCCAGAGCGACGTCGGTGACACTTTTTGGGCCGGCAACCGATGCCGACGCCCAGAGCTCCTTTACACCGACGCCATTAGTGGAGAACGAGGAGGGGAACGACTCAGCGCGGGGGTCTCTGCCCGGCTGCTTTTGCTCTCTGGCCGGCAGGTTTCTGCTGAAAGGATCATCAGAGATACAGGCCAAAAGTTGAGGTTGCGATTTGGTGTAGGAACCGGCGAAGTCACAGCGGCTTTCGTTGATGTACTTTGAAGTGCTGAAGACGCCAGACTTGAATCCGCTCCTGAAGGCGCGCACAGCGGGGCATGTGCAATGTGCGAGATTCAACACGAAAACGGACTGCAACCACGGAAAGGTGTGCATTAGGAAGATGACTGGTTGGTGAGACGGTTGATGGTTGTGAAAGGATGGCTGAGTGTTGAGGAGTGAACCCCCTCCCCCCAGCTGTGAACAGTGACAGGGTTTACTGCAGATGTAAGTGATACCAGGAGGAAGAGACGGAGGGTAATCAAGAGAAGTCCTGAGCGAGCCTAGAGGCCGTGTACTGACCTGAAACCCAATCGGTGGGGCAAAACGGCGCCTTGCTGGACAGCACGTACAATTGATGGGGGTGCCTTGCAAAACGGCGCCTTGCTGGACGGCTCAAACAATGTGTGTGAGCGCCTGAGCGCTTTGCTGACAATGCACCGGATGTACGAGATGCCGGATTGATTCTGGAGGGGAGCGACCATCGCTGACTTATGGCCAAGCTACAGCACTGAGAACGAGTCGCAGTGCCTGGCAGATGATGCTGGACACTACTGAACAATTCGTGGCGGATGCACTGTGCAAGTTTCCGATCGTGATTCCGGAGGGTAGCGAACATGGCCAAGCTACGCCTTGGTCGAGGCGTCTGGAGCAGTGTGGCTGCCATGGGACCAGCACAGATTCAGACTAGACTGGGTACAGCACGCGGACGGAAGTGTGAAGGCTGATCAAGAGAGGGCGTAAGCTGTGGGGCGCTAAGGGCGCCTTGGACAATGTATGGACCATCTGTGTGGTGGCTTCGACGCCTTGCTAATAACTGTTGCAATTCGTGGGCGCGGCTGCACTGCGTTTCTGATAACGACCGGTGATAGATTCCCGGTGAGATGCCGGAGGGTGAGACCATCGTCAACTATGGCCAAGCTACGTCCTGTCCAAGCGATGGAGGGCGCAGGTGTATCAATTTGAGACCCAATTTTGGCTGGTCCCAATTTGTAAAGGTGAGGGAAAATGATCGATAGATGCTGCATAACTACAATTTCCATTCCCTTTTCTTATGTAGCACCCTGCAAGCAACATCCATTCCATTGCCATGCAACGGATGCCCTACCCCAGGGAGTGGATATTCCCCACCCTGAAACAACAAACTGAAGGCTTTGGCTTTGCATCTATTGTAATTTGATTGACTTTTTTCCACCCGTTTGGCACCATTCTCTCGATTCTGAGCCACACAACCCTCTTTGTGTCCAGCTTTTGACTGCCACCTAAAACATTCATGTGCAGAGGGGTTCTACATGCATACAACTGGGAGCCCGTAACATTCAGATTGTGATTGTGTCGGGCGCAAGCCGCAGTTTGTCTCAGCCACAGGGACTGTAGGTACCGTATTAATTTTGGACCTGGGCATGGCTTGGGCAAGACACCAAAAGCGAGCCCCCAAAATGGGGTCACTGGCATCCGTGCTGAAGTGGCGTAGCTTGGCCCAAGGGCCAGGGAACGTAGGGGTTCTGGAGAGTTCTCATGTTTTGGTGAGGTTGAGGAGGGTAAATGCGACAGCAGCTGCACACATCTGCCCAACACACCCCTTTGTCGTAGTAGCAGGAAGACTCTTCTGAAGGGTGTTCAGGGAAGCCTCCAGGGACCGCGCAGGTGGGAAGGGGCACAAGAACTTGTCCAGGCCTTGGGGATTGGGTCTGCTGCCCTGCACCATCGCACAAGGCGAGAGGGTAGGTCAATGGTACATGCGTAGACTGCAGAAGACGTAGCAAGGACGAGGAGGCAAATCATGAGGCACGGATCATTGAAGATAATGACAGCACCGCTGCAGTTGGGTTGTCAAAGACTACTGGGGTTGTTTGCGCCGTGTATGACTGGCGCGCTCTTTGGCATTAACAGGGCAGCTGCCAGTAAGACTTAAAATGTTCATGATGGCCAGAAGAGGCAACTTTAAATTGTGCACAAATCTTGAGCGGCTCCCAATAATTAACAAATGTTAACAATTCACGGTTGCACGAGGGACTTTCGAGCCCCGAAAAGAGATGACGGAATGTCTGGAAAAAGGGCATGAAGGGCTGAGGCCTTTTTTGAGCAATTATGTGCCTTTTCAGGGCCAGGCGGTTTCCATGTCCTCCGTTGGGTATGACTGGACTGAACAAATGACTGAAACATGAAGACTTTGAGTGCTTGTATGAACGAACAGGGCAGTTGTGCACATGCATGTTTTGGCGGTTCATCATGTATACCCACCCCATACTCCATGAAACATCCTTTGGTGCATTGTGGCCCATACTTCTCCCATATCTTAATATCGGCACCCGTACCAGGTAAGACTGGGCATAGGCACACAGTGTTCACCAAATTATCCACTGCCACTCCCTTCCACAAAATAGCCTACGTTTCGCACAGCATGTGCACAATGCACAGTGCGCCCCCCATGACCACGATCCCTGCCCCCTTGCAAAGATGGCACAACAAGCAGTGAGGTAGTGGACAATGACACGCTGCAAAGACAACAATGTATGCCCCAGAATCATAAGCACGCTAACCTTTGTGGGCACTTTGCAAACCGCCATCCCTTCGAGCCCAACACGAGGGAGGGGGGGGGGGGGTGCAATGCCACCATTAGTGGGTGGGTGTGCTAGGATGTGTCCCCTAAATTGGGAGGAATTGATAACCCCTTGGATATTGTTGACCTGGCCGGGAGTACTCAAAATGTGCCCTGTGCGCATCTTGCGCAGTACCTTGCTCCCTCTTAGACCACTTGGCTCCATCCTACTAGTGCACCTTGCAAGAATAGCGGGGGAGTAGGACACAGTGCGTGGCCAGCAGGCTTCTTGACCCAGCACCCTTGCCCTGTTCCTATTTGCCTAGCTTTAGCAGTGCTTGCGCACCCTTTTCACAAGTGGGCCATTGGCCCATGGCCCCTGCCAATTTGTGCCTCAAAAGCCAGCTTGCCCCTCATGTGCCCAAGCAATGACAAGCTTTTAGGGATATCTGAGACAGGATCCTAAGAGTTCCTCCAATGGAACATGGGGACCTCCAATGCCAACTAGCCTTTTTTTTCATTCTTCGATTTCCATTGCCAGAGCCACCCCACCCATTCCGTTGCCCCTCCATATTCCCCTGGCTATGTCCATCTTTGAGTAACACACAGACAGATGTGGCTACGCTGCTACTTGGCAGGAGTGTTTGCCCGGCGTGCTACTTTTGTATGAACCATCCCCACTTTAACCCCGGGTGTGCCCTTCCTAGAGAAGCCCCCCAAGTAGACCACAGTGGACCGCAAACCTTCCCTACAAAGCACAACAACTTATAGCGAAGCAGCTGAATTCAATATCAATGCTCGTGACTTAGTCCGTGTCTACCAAATAGTATTATCCCCACAAGTGTGGGTGCCGATACATTCCTCACAATAATGCTCTTGCACTCACCACAAATTGTATTTGCATACTTCATCCAAAATTACTCCATAGTGTTTGCATCCGCACCCATCCGAGCCACTTGGGTACATACACAACCAGACCTACAACGCTTCACCCACCACTGGACAACGCCACCCTTGCCATCATCATAAACCTGGTGCACAGGGTGGTCCGCATTATTAGACACGGCGAGGAGATACTCCAAAATATCATCCTCTGTCTTCTTGTTCTCCGTCTCACGCTCTTCCTCTGTGTACTCTCTTTCCGTCGAAGGTGGTTGTGCAAGCTTGGGCAAACTCAAGGGGCCACACAAATGCGTGGGAGCCCTAACCCCAACTCAAGGGGCCACACCGAAGCATGAGAGCCCTTATTTACCCCAACTCCAGGGGCCACACCGAGGTGTGGGAGTCCTTGACCCCAACGTAAGGGGCCACACAAAAGCGTGGTAGTCCCTAACCCCGACTCAAGGGGCCACACTGAAGCGTGAGAGCCCTTATTTACCCCAACTTGAGGGGCCACAACAAAGCGTGGGAGTCCTGAACCCCAACGTAAGGGGCCACACCAAAGCGTGGTAGTCCTGAACCCCGACTCAAGGGGCCACACTAGAGCGTGGGAGTCCTTAACCCCAACGTAAGGGGCCACACCAAAGCGTGGGAGTCCCTACCCCAACTTGAGGGGCCACACCGAAGCATGGGAGCCCGTATTTACCCTAACTGGAGGGGCCACACCGAGGTGTGGGAGTCCTTAACCCCATCTTGAGGGGCCACACCGACGTGTGGGAGTCCATGGGGGAGTTGCCGCACGGTGCGTGCACACTACGTGCACGGTTCAATGTTTTTGGAACATTCACCCAGCTTCTACCCCGTTGAACAACCCCCACAGAACCACACTCAGGGTCCCAAATTCTGCACCCTGCAGCCCTTGCTGGCATACCAGGAATTTTTATTTTGTGTTCTGATGCTTGTCACAAGACCAAGGGTCCTAATTCTATTGCCTTCGGCAGTGCACCTCGAAGAGAGGTTGACAGTCAGCCAATCAGTCCCTGAGCCAGCAAGCAGGCAGTCAGACAGATACACACAGTTTGGGTTTTTTGTCAGTGGCAGATGCGGCCCCAAGCAGCAGGGAGGCCCTTCGCCGCAATGCAAGCAGTGGCCGAGTGGTAATGCAGCCCACCGGCATCCGTGTGGTCGGCGGTTCGAACCCCAGTCATGCCACTTTAGCGCCGCCGCCGGCGGCGGCGCTAAAAGTCAGCAGAGCAGGATTCGAACCAGCGCCTGCACATCTGGCATCGGCTGCGTTACCATTGGACCGCTGGCCGTGTTACCAGCACCGTGCGTCCCCACTGCTTGTAGCCTATTAAGCAAAAACTTTTGACCCCCCCCCCTCAAAAAAGTGATATCCAGTTTTAGGGGGTAGAGGCCTCAAAATCAAAAAATCCATTGGGGGATGCTCTTATTGGGCAAAATAATGATTTTACAAGGGGATGGACATCCAATATCATGCCTTGGGGTATGCTACGCGAATGACCCCAAAAAAAGGGGGGTATATGACGCCCGCGCCTGCGCTTGATCTGACAACCTCTCTTCGAGGTGATTTCTGCACCTTGCAGCTCTTGCTAGTATACCAGAAATTTCTGATTTTCATGTTTTTCAGTCTGATGCTTGTCACAGGCCCAGGCTTCTAATTTCTGCACCTTGCAGCTCTCGCAAGAATATCCAAAAGCTCTAATTTTTTGCCTGATGCAGTTGAAAAAACTCATGTAAGGGTGCGTCGTCTTTTTGTGGCCTCCTGGTCCTTCTTGTGCTCTTTGTTGAAGCGCAAACGCTCAATCTCTGGAGCTGCAGTGAACAGTTTTGAACCCCCCCGCTCTTTTTTTCTGGATCCTTGGGATTGTGGTGACCCCGGTTGCAGCGCAGAATCTTTTGAATGACAGGGGGAACCTCAGGAAAATCAGGATATACAGGGTGGCATTGCTTCCAAAAATTGAGGTGTGCTTCTGAAATTCTCCATGAAGACCTGGTGTTCCAAAGGTCGGGTTGCAAGCATTTTAAGTTTATCTAGTTGTACAGAAACAGGGAAATGTACCGTGGCCTGATGCATAAAAGCTTTCTCCCGCACACTGAAGGGTTGTGCCCAAGCGGGACACACAGAGAGGGGTTGATTTTCAGTGCAGTCTCCACCACGCTCTCTTAGACCCTATTAGTGCCACGGCGTCATCTCGCACCCCCCCCTTCTGGGCGAAGAACCCCTCCCCTCTTACCGAAGCACTCAACCAACAAAATGCACCGTTTTTTTTCGTTCTTGACGCTCAAGGTGTCATTGAGTGTACTTGGGAGAACCCCGGAAAGCTGAAGGTCCATTTATGTACAGCACAGGCACACTCAATAATTGGGCGGACCACGGGTCCATGCAGCATGCTGGCATAACATGTGTCATTCCTTCATACAGTAGTGCAGTCGATCTACCACGCCGGAATGGCAATTGAGCAGTGTGGATGTGATGTGCATGTATTGCTGGGTTTTGGTAACTATTCGGTCATTCGCAGTGCTCAGGGTACGTGAGCTGGCATTTCCTTATATACTTGTGCGCATGTGCAGTGCAGTGGGCGGCATTGTGGTCGCCAATGTGAGCGAAGTGTGACAGCGCACCACTGCATCGGATGTTAGGAGGAAAATGAACAACTGGGGCGTTATCCCATCTTGTACTTATAATAGCGGCGGTCTGAGTCATTAGGCCGGCTGGCAGCGGTGAAGGTGCTGACTAGTCGCGCTATGTAGGTTTTGGGACACGCTGGTCAATTGCGCATCGTACAGGTATGACACCTTGTGCGCTGGGCATAATTATGATTTCCGCCATAGGGGCAATAGGGTCTCCTGGTTTCATTGTGTGCTTTTTCTCATGGCACCTTCCCGTCTTGTGTTTGCGTGGTGGATTCTCCTGGCCGTTGTACTTTATCCCTATCCCGCAACGCTCTCGGAGTTCATATTTTGAGCAGCGGCAGAGTCGGCATCGTACCCAGGCACATAATTATGCACGCCACATGCATGACGCAGCCAATCACCCCGCCTCATTTTGGAGCCTGTGTGCTCATCTGCATCGTCAGTTGGTCCCTGATGTGTTTGTGGATCGGCAGGACGGCATTTCATTGCATCACGGTGTGATCGGGTCAGAGGGTCACCACGCACTGATATCCGTGGATCGGTATGCAGACGGTTTGAGTGTTGGCCTCGCCGAAGCTTGCATCTCCATGATGATGCGGAGGGATGGTCGGATATGAGCGCTCATGTGTACACACACTGCACAGTCAGTGACATTGTACCCACACAGTCCATATGGTGCAGTGTCAGCCAACAAAATGCACCGTTTAATAGAAAGAAAGGAAAATTCGGAAAAAGAAAATTCTATTGCCTTCGGCAGTTCACCTCGAAGAGAGGTTGACAGTCAGCCAATCAGTCCCTGAGCCAGGCCAACAGTCAGCCAACAGTCAGTCAGACAGAAACACACAGTTTGGGTTTTTTGTCAGTGGCAGATGCGGCCCCAAGCAGTGGGGAGACCATTCCGCTTCAGATCAGGCATTGGCCGAGTGGTAAAGCAGCCGCTCGGCGTACCTAGCGTCGGTGGTTCGAACCCCGATAGGGTGAGTTTTGGCGCCGCCGCCGCCGCCGCCAAGAGTCAGCCGACCAGGATTCGAACCGCCGACCAAAAAACTTTTATCGGCTGTGTTACCATTCGAACAGCAATTATGTGTTAGCAATATGCTTCCCCACTGCTTGAAATCTTCTGAGCGAAAACTTTTGACCCCCCCCCACCCCCCCCCCCTCAAAAAAGTGATATCCAGTTTTAGGGGATACAGGCCTCAGAATCCAAAAATCCATTGGGGGATGGTCTTATTGGGCAAAATAATGATTTTACAAGGGATTTTACAAGGTTGGACATCCAATATCATGCCTTGGGGTATGCTACGCGAATGACCCCAAAAAAGGGGGGTATACGACGCCCGCGCCTGCGCTTGATCTAACAACCTCTCTTCGAGGTGATTTCAAAAGTATGCACAGTGCGCGCATGGTGCGCGCACGGATCAAGCAACACCCCCCATATCCCCAACTCAAGAGCCCACTCAATTTGTGGATTGTTTTTGTTTGGTGAGGGGGGGCAAAAACAGGCATGGTAGGGGAATGGTCAAAAAAATTGCTTGGCGCGCTAACCCTTCCCCTTGTGGCAAAAAAAAACACTGCCTGAACTGGGAACATGACCTCATGAGGTTGATGATGGGATTGAACTTCTCTTTCTGCCTGCAGTCTGCCCTTGTGCTTTGTGCAATGATTTTTGCGCCTCCATTCCTCTCGGGTCAGATGTGGATGCAGACGACTAATTTCTAATGCTCAACACACATTCTTTGGCTTTGCGATTCAGATCTCTGCCCTAAATCACTAGTGCAACACTAGCCTAGTTGACTGGTGTGTGCCGGGATGCTCCTGTCAAAATGACTAAAGGTCCTCTCAAAGGCACGTTTTTTGACCCTCTCCGTGTGTTTGTTACCCAGTTTAGCTCTTGGATTGCCAAGCCCAGGGGCTGAAGAATTGGAATTTTCTGAAAGTCATCGTTTCTTCTTCATCGTCTCTTAGCCTGAAAACTAGGAAGCCGGGGGGGGGGGGGTCCTTCTGAAGGAGTCACCCGCTCGTTTGACAAAAAACAACAGTATCCCCTCTCCCTGCCCGCTGCCTTCAAGGACCGCCTGGCACCCAAAACTTCCCTGAATCCAATTTGCAGTGCACCCACAGATGCCCAACCGCTTGTCACACATCAACCCCAAGCTGCCCACACTCTCGCATGCTCCCAACACACACCCCATCCGCTCAGCATTCCGTTTAATGCATGGCCCTGCTCTTCACATCCGGGGGATGCACAGCATACACACCTCACATCTCACACATGGACCACGGCAGTGGTTCGTATGATGCATGGGCTTGTGAGGGGTGGACGCCTCATCAGCTGTCGAGAGCCACAGCATCGGGCCCAGGGAGCAGGAGCAAAGATGGGATCAAGGGTGCAGCTGAGGGAAGGCACCGTGCTGCAAGTGCGATGCAAGTGAAAGATGCCTCAAAACAGACGTTCTGAATGGCACTGAACGTCCATATGACCTTTGATGTGGCCTTGTATTTTGGAATACACTTCAATCTTGATCGAAGGTAAATGTCGCCTGGAGTATTTCTTTTTAAATTGATTCCAATGGCGTCCAGAAAGGGTGCTTCGCCGCTTCTATTGAACAACCTCCTCACAGGGTCACTCACTACTATACAAATGGAGGTTGAACTGCTCAAATCGTTGCAAACACAGTCTGGAGACAAGTATGATAACGGTCACCACCACAACCACACAGAGACCGGCATTAAAAAAAATCGTTTGATCATCATGCGCGTTCACAGCCGTCATTTGTGGGATGCAAATGTGCTCATGTGTTCATGTGTGCTCATGTGGGATGCAGAGGCTTCACAAATGAAAACAGCATGGGCCGCAGCAGGAGGGATTAGTGTGTGCAAAGTGAGGGTGCGGAGGAGGATTGGCGTGGGGATGGGGATGTGATGGAGGAGCCCCAGGGGCGGCCTCTGCGCCAATAGCCCCCAGACGTACGATGAGGGGAAAGGGGGTGAATGCCACTGTGGGCGCCATGGCAGCACAGGGCGTTTTCCTGTGCTCAAGCGTCGGGCAGAGGATGCGCATTGATGCGCAACATCTTTGATGCGCAACGTCTGCACGGGGACCACTCGATACAGCACATTGGTACTGACGTGTGCGGAGGGTGCACAAGGCGGCGATGAAGACACAAATGGCACCCACTGAAGGGGGAATGGGGAGCAAAATACGGATCGGAATGGTGGATATGGATATGGATGGCACACACCGAGCGTAGGGTGGAGCGGGTGTAGGATGCACGCGCGGTGCGCGTGGAACAGACGACAGAAATCGTCATCACCAGTGCGTCGATTCACTACGACTGTCGTCCAAAGTATCAAAATACTGATTGGAAACCGCAACACTGAACCCTAAAAGCCGCCAATGTCGGTCATTTTGCTGACCGCAGCAACTACTGGCGTGCGCGACGTGTGCGCCTATCACCCCCTCACGCCGCACAGTGATGGACGTTCCAGAAACCAGGAACCGAACAACGTGACCACAATGTGAGCCCCTTGCTGAGAAAAGGATTATCAAAGCAACGCGCAATTCTGCGACTGTCTGGCAGGTATATGCTTCTGTCTCGTTGCACAGGAACCCCAATCCCTTTGCTCTGTGGGTCTGGGCTGTTTCAGTCCGCTGATATCTCCACCAGGCGCAGGGATTCCGCCGGGGGGGGGGCTATTTTGGGCCCTCCGCGGGATTCACCCCCCCACCACGACCACCACCCCAAAAGGGGGAGGTACAGGGGGGGGGGAAATTCTGTACGGGGATTTTTCCGCAGGGGAAAATTCCGCATGGGGAAAATTCCGCACCTGTCCAAAAAATCAAGGGGAAAATTCCGCACCTCCCAAATCTTCAGTGCATTGGAAGCAAGAGGGATCCTGGGATTGCGATCCCCAAAAGATCCTGGGAGAAGGCAATGACCATTGTGCCTGAGATCACCTCTGTAGATGGCGTGGCCCGCCATTCACAAATTATTCGACTTCCTGCCCCCCCTTCCCTGTTGGTTGACAACAACTGCAGAAGAGCGGGAACAAAACAAATGGGAGCGCGCGGCGAAGCACAAGGCATACGGTGGTACGGTGGCTTACATGGACAAAATTCCGCACGGGGAAAATTCCGCACCTCCCCTCGAAAAATGAGGGGAAAATTCCGCACCAAATTGAAATACGGAATTTTCCCCGCGGAAAAATCCCCCCGCGGAATTTTCCCCCCCCCTGTAGGCGGTCATATTTTGCCCCACCATCCCGCATCCCAAGGTGAGCCATGCCCGCAATCCCAAAACAATGCCCATTGGGGAAACACGTAGAGCTATGAAGACCGAAGAAATTATCTTCCCAACAGGACATGCTCTGCAATTGTTGCCTAGTGTGCAGATCAGCCCAGCTACCCTATATTTTGAGAGCGAACTTGAAATGCGACGGAGAGCTCAGGCTTCAACTGTGCAACCCAGCTCTGCAACCCCCAAATCCCGCGTTACCTTAGAGGCAATGAGGCATTCCTCCAAACGCAAGACCAAAATATGCGGGAGGGGGGGGGGTGTTGCAGGCTGAGAAAATGTTGTTGGTACTTGGAGGTGGACGCTCTTTGGATTTTGGGTTGGGAATTGTCTACAGTGCTTGTTCCAAGCAATGGGGGAACCTATTCTTGTAGGTCAGAGCGGTACAGCTGTCCCTCTGCTCACAAAGGCTGTTTCTGCCCCTTGGCCGCCGGCGGGCCACGAAGCAATAGCCTGAGCTCTACACACACCCGCAGCTCCATGCACCTCCACTCACTCCCTCCTTCGTGAAGCCCGTTTCCCACCACCCGTGCTCCCAAACCCTACTGTTCCTATTGGAAAAGGTCTTCAAGCAGCACAGTGCGGTTGCGGACGGAACCAGCAGCAGATTACACCACCAGCCGGTAGTTGAAGTATTCTCCTGAGGTCTCACTGTGCCGGATGATCTTGAAAACCTGTCCTTTGGCCATCCCAAAGTAACATGCCACAGGGTCAGTGGCCTGGATGCGAGGCAGGTCCGTCTCCCTCAGCTTGTGATTTCTCAGCAAACTCCTCTTGTCCTCGTTGCTCAAGGGGATGTGCTTGGGGACTAGTTCGTGTTTGGTGGGGTTGACCATCAGCTCGATCTCGCTGAACAGCTCAAACCTGCGGGGGGAAGGGCAGATTGGTCCGCTTAGGCTGAGAACTGACACAAGTACGCTGCAAGAGTTGGCGCAAAGTACAAGATATCTGTGTGGACACCATATTTCCGACGTCAGCACCGGCCAAAGATTTTCGAGACCAACCAGGGGAAAAATATATTGGGGCTCAGGGTGCTGACCACTATCCACGGTGGCAGGGGTGGAATCATGTAGGAACAAAACCATTCAATCACTCAAAACCTGGCATGCACAACTTGATGTAGCCAAATATCACAAAACATACACTATTCTTGTCCCAATCTAGATGTCATACACACCTTCCAAAGCCGGAAAGGTGCAAGTGAATGCTCCACTTGTGCCCTATGGTATCCATGAATATCATTTTGTCCAGTGGTGATAGAGGTGAGTTTCCTCAGTGCTTTCCGTAGTACCACGTTGAACCATCACATGCTTTCCTCAACTTGCCTTGTACAATTTGCACGATGATGTCTTTTCGAACCACCGCAATTTAGTGGCCGCAGCTCCCGGGGTGTGGGTCATCATGCATCGAACACCAAATATTGGAAAGAAGCTGTGCTTCCTTTCGTCATGTCCTAAAGCTACTGACTCACATTCTCATGCCCTTGCCAAGGGTCCCATTTGCAAGAAATACTGTTCATGGCAAAAGCATACCGTTTTCCGCGAATGGCAAGTTGTTTCCATAACGCGGAATATCACTAAGCCGCGTGTCAACGAGAAATGGGTTGAGAAATCCCCCATATCTTTGTGACCTTGCTAAATTGGGCTGCGTTTATGAGACCCAAAGGTTGGATTTGCATTCGTTGCCTTCTGCGTGTGTGTGCAGGAGGGTTGAAGCACAAGACGTGTGTGAAAATACGCTCTACAACTATGGCACTCAACAGTCAGAACTGAAACCGTCATGCCACATGTCCCTAACCCTAACCCTAACCTTCAAGGCTAATCCATGAACAATGCAACAATGCGCAAGCACTGTCACTGGAAATTGTACCTACGAGTTCCCTTTGCTTCCTCCCCTTTGAAAACCCTTTCTCCAGACAACAATTTTGTATTTTCTTTGCGTTTTGTCTCCATCAAACGACACATCGTGATGCATGTGTGTCAGGGTGATGTCGCCGGATCTCTCCTCTTCACGTTGGAGACCCCAACATGGCAGGGGCTTAATTACAGTAGGCTGTGCATGATATTTTAATGGGGGCTCGGGTACGGGATCAGTGGAATTGAAGAACATGAAGCAAAGTGGCCTCAAAACACCCCATGTGTAATACACAGTATCAACACATATCCATTCAAAAAAGAGGGGATGCATGCACAAAACAGTCCTGCCCTCTGCATCGTGTTTTGGGTTGGGGATCCAAAATGGCGGACTTTGCACACAGTGCAGTGCAAAGTGGCCTTCCACCACAAACCACTCTGGGGCGACTGCCAACCGCTGTCAACTTCCTTCAATGAAACAAAACTATTATCGAATGCCTGTCCCCCTCCAGTGGAGGGCGGTGGTGGTCAATGAACCGCCGGTGGTTCAGCGCAAACTGCGAGTCTCACGTGAGAGACATTAGCAACAAAATTTTATCCCCTTTTGGAAACTCTCTGCTCCAATAGAGCGAGGGGCTGTCTGTTCATGTGTTCAGGTGTTATCCTGTGCGTATTTTGGGCTCTGCGTTCTTGGTGCGCCAGTCAGCAGCCTGCCTTGGAGTGGGGGCATCGTTCACGGCGCTCGGTATGTATGGCAGGGGGACACGTAAACCTGAGCCCCTGCCTCGTCAGCGCCTGCATCGCCTGCTTGGCAAAGGATGTCGGGGGCTGCTGGGTCACAACGATGGCCCGTGCGACCTTCTCCAGCACCATCTTGTCATGGAATCCCTTGATACTCCTGACCCCCATTTTGGGCTCCTCAGGAAAGAACACAAAGATGCCATCCCGTTCTGCAGAAGGCTTCCGGTGCAGCAGCCACAAGTCTCTGCGCGGCTTCAACTGGACCAACGTCTCTACACCATCGTCCTGCAAAAGACATCGCTCACTCCTGAACCGTTCAAAAGTGAGGTCCAGGTCTTGGTCCCTCACAAGGTACCCACGGTCATACAGCATCTCGAAAAGGGTCTTGAACACACGGAACATTTTTCTGACCTCAGCATCATATCCGGACATGGTGACTTAATTGCTGAGCATGGGATGGAAACTGTTCTGGCAGCCATGCTCACGTGCGCAAGGTCCCTGCACCTCCCTGCAAACAAGCAGTTCTAGACTCTGTAGCCTGAAATCATTTGCTTCTGTGCGACGCTAACAGGGCTGACAAGCAAATGCAAGCGTGCTCCCCCTCCCCTCCCCTACCCCTGGCTCTCTTCTCTCCTTTGTGCCCCCCTGTGTGACATTCCGTCTGGTTGTTGCTCCTTTACGGGGCCCTGGACGGTCACCCGTTCTTCCCTTCGCATGTTGCGTCGGGTCGCTACTTTCTGTCGGCCGCTGTGGCCGGTGCTCTTGCTGGTGTCGTTTCCGCGTTCGCGGAGCCCAGTAGTTGGCGTGTTGGGACTGTGCTGGATGCGGCATGGTGTGCCGTTTGCGTGTCAACGGCGCCCAATAGTTGGCGTATTGAGGATGTGCTGGTTGTTGCCGGGGTCGCTTGACTGTTTTTGCTGTCCACACACCTCTGTCCACAGGCCGTCCATCGCCTGCCTCGCTGTGTTTCTGTGCGGCCCAGGTGCCTTCCTCCACGCGTTGTCCCGGCCGTCCACCATATGCCCCTTTCCCCCTCACGGCTGGTCTGCCCCTGATGGGCTCCCACTCCTGTTGCGCAAACAGCCCATCTGGGCTGCGGGAGACACCCCCCACCTGATGCCGGTTGAGCAGGGGTTGCCCTGGCACCCGGTAGCGACGGGGTTGGCTGGCCAAGCCATCCCCTTTATTGTCGCTGCCTCCCATGCGCACGCTCTGCCATCCGCTCCATTCTGGTTCTCTGTTCCCGCTGTTCCAGTTGCCTCTCCCGCCTTGCTGTGCCCCTCCTCCTTGTCTGCTGTGCCCGCCCTTGTCCCCTCCCCTGGTCTGAGCCGAATCCAGACCCATGAATCCAGGCCCGGGCAGGATGCAGATTGTTGTGTAGGATAGATGGGAGCATGACGCCCGACGCTTAGCACAGGGCTGCGAATGACAGCCATTCCTCAGCTGTCACGGTCCAGCAGAGCGTCCGGCTGGAGATGGAAGGAGGGGAAACCGGCCAAGGGAAGCGGAAGAACAAGGCAGGCGAAGATCTGAGAAGGTGCGCAAGACAGCTTTGGTGAGACAAAAGGGGAACTGTCATTTTGGGCCTCAAAAGCCATTGGAAGTTTCCCGAACGCTTGTACTGACACTCACCAAACCTACCGAAGAGAGCTCGAGGGCACTTGTTTGCCCGCTCTGCTACCACACGCTGAACGCTCCGTGAGTGCGTAAGTGCGCATTACCATTCTTGCGTCCGGCATTTTGCCTACCTTGCAACATTCCGAAATAGTGACAAGTAGGGTGAGTAGTGGTGGGTAACAGATTCCATTCGTTTCGTGTTGAAATGGTCACAATGCACAACCTCAAAATGCAATGGCAACTGCCACTACCACCTTTGTAGGAGAACCATGATGATACACATGCAGGCCATGTTATTGAGCATACTCTGGCCCCCGTGACAGTAGACCCACCCGCAAAAGAAAATATAAGAGACCCAGTCGAATTTTGGAGCCGGCCCTGTCCAAAGCGCTAAGAGACCCACTTGGAAAAGTACACTTTAAGAGACCCACTTGCAAAAAGATACAAAGTCGAACCCCAACCAAAGCCCAAGCCCTCATTTGACAAGATAGGCGAAAACCGGATGCTCCAACATTGAATGTTGTAGGTATTGTCTCATAACATTGGGCCTTCAAATGACATATAGCCTTGGTGAACACTCACATTAGTGCCTCAGCCCAAGGCCAACACTTCGCACCATGAAGCGATCACGTTCACTTGCTTCAAAAGCATCAACCAGCTCTTGGCAGCCTGTCAAATGTGCGAGTGGCTCCCAAGAGTCCTCTTCCTGCTCACAACCCTTCCATCGCACCAAATACAATGGGTTGCCATGATGAAGTTTCTTAGCAACAATCCTCTCTGCCTCACACTCCTCTTCTTCCTCACCACCACTCCCACTCTCATCCCTCACCTCACCACTTGGAACATCAATAGGATTTGCAGGTGCAGGTGGAGGTGCAGGTGCATCCTCTTGCTGCACAAAGGGATCTCCATCTACTGGCGCAAGGCCGGCATCAATATTAAGACCAATGCGGTTCGATTCAGCAAGCATGCGACGAGCCTTTGCTTTGCGTTCATTTTCCTTCAATGAAATGTAGTGCTTCAAGCATGCTTGCAAACGAGGGCTGCCGGTTTCATTGGTTAGCTGCATGGCTTGTTTGAACATGGCCACATCGGGGAGAGGTTGGGCTTCACCATCATTGTCTTCGTCCTCATCATCGGCATCCTCATCGTTGCCATTGTCCCCATCTTCACCATCGTCGCTTTCGTCTTCATCAACACCTTCACCAAAAAAACAGTAAGAAATCAAAGAAACAAAAAACTACGAAAAGAAGCATTAAGAAACACAACCAGCAAGGAGCATTATTCTTTACCTATGTTTCATCAATCCATGTGGTAATGCAATGATGTCATGACGTCACCAAATGACCACAAAACGGTTTTTTTCGGTTGAAAAATAAAAATCTATGAAAGTGGGCGCATCGGCTTGTTTCCATGACCTCGAAAAGAGGTCACAACAAGGCTTGGGTCTACGATATAAGAGACCCACATGGAAAAGTACACTTTAAGAGACCCAGGCCTTTGGCTCTGGGTAAAAAAATTAAGAGACCCGGGTCTATTGTCACGGGGGCCGGAGTATTGTTGCGTAAATGTGCCGAAGCCATGGTCACAATACCCCAAAACTTCCCTGTCGCTCCAAGAGCCACCAAAATACCAAAGCCCTTGCCCCTTTGTCCGCCATGCTACATACATCCATCAAGTTGATCGACAACGGACCGCATTGTTGGTAGGCACACGTCTTTTGGGAGCGAGCGAAAAAGCAGAGGCGCAAGGGACTTGCCGTGTAGCGAGCGAATTCCTGATTAGCGTGCTTGATGTGCACCCCCCGCCACTATTTTGTTGCTGGAGTGTCCTCTGTAATTGCTTGCTTGTTACCTTGCTTGTCAATGCTTTGCTCTATGCCTCTTGAGTGCGTGAGGGGAATGTTAAGGGTGATCGGCGGCTTGTTGGGCGGCTGGTTGGGTGACTAGCCAAGCCAAGCCCCCCAAAGCTCCGTGAATAAACCCACTCCACCCTTGGATCAACTTTTCACCCACAAAAATGCTCGCAATCCTTCTCTAGGTACTGGAGGGCGACGCTGCACACGCAATGCGAATACGAAAAAAATTTTGTGGGAAAGTCGTCGAAAAGTGAAAAGACCAACCACCCAACAAGTTGTGGCGAGCTGCGTGAGCCACAGGTAGCTGGCCATACACATCACTATTCTCAGCCACAACTAGCCAAGGATGGGAAGGGGGGGGGGGCAAAAGCGCATGGCAATCCAAAGCATGCGCCTGTTGCCAAAAAATTGGAAATTGTAGGGTTCGCAGCCACCTTCCTATCGCGAGATACTTTCTTTGTCGCTTAACACATTGCAAACCATTCATTTGTAATGGCTTGAATGCCCTACAAGCACAATATCTACGACATCGGGTTTGGGGATAATATCCGCTATCGGTCTCACAATTTCTTTGCAAAGAAATGCTATCGCCGACCCTCCTGGAGATAGCATTTCTTTGCAAAGAAACGCTAAGGGGTAGCATTTCTTCCCGAAGAAATGTTAGGCGATAGCATTTCTTCGCAAAGAAATGTTAGTGTGCATTTTATTCCCTCTGTGTTTACTAGAATAGCACAACAATGTCCAAGAAAGATTCCAAGGTTTCCGAGGCACAATTGCCCACGCCACCCCGTGTAGAGCAATTCATTCGTGTACTTCAAGAATGCAAAGATAAGAAAGAATGTACCAAGGAACCAATCAATAGCAACATGTTTGAAGATGACTCGGATCATGAGGATCAAATCGGAAAACCCAAGAACACCAAGAGAACAGCGAGAGAAGGCATGGTGTGGTAGGCGGTCCGCGGATCACTGATCCGCGGGGGTCCAAAAACCCCCCCTCCCCCCCCACCAAATGATCCGCGGATCACGGATCACCCACCCCATAAACCCCCCCCCCCTCCCCCCTGCCTAACAAAATGATCTGCAATTTTCCGGACCACCAATTCGGACACGTAGACAGCCCTAGGGGCTGGTGAAGATGGCTCCGACATTACACAAACTAGGCCACTATAGGAGAAAGTAGAGTATACAAGAGCACGCACAAACAACATATTGATCCACCAATTTGTGTTGCAAAAAATGATCCAAAAATGTAACTTCCAAATGTAAGTATCACCTAGAGCACACACAAAGCAAGATATTGATCCACCAATTTGTGTTGCAAAAAATGATCCAAAGATGTAACTTCCGAATATAAGTATCACGCAATTGGTGGATCATTTCATTTTTGGAACTTGCATTTTTGGATCATATTTTTTCCACACAAATTGGTGGATCATTTCTTTCTTCGAACTTGCATTTTTGGATCATTTTTGTCTCACTAAGTTCCAAAACAGAAATGATCCACCCATTTGTGTGGAAAAAATGTGATCCAAAAATGTAAGTTCCAAAAAAGAAATGATCCACCGATTCATGTTCACAAAAATGATCCAAAAACGTAACTTCCAAACATAAGTGTGACATAGTGCAAGTGCAAAGCAACATATTGAACCAACAATATGTGTTATAAATGATCCAAAAATGTAAATTCACTTGTTCCAACAATTTGGCTTCCAAAAAATGATGCACAAGTCCACAAGACCATTGGCACAGAGTTGAAAGTACAGTGAGCAAAATGGTCGAAAATGGTCCAAGAATGATCCAAAAGTGATCCACGGATCACCTACCTCATAAACCCCCCCCCCCCTCCCCACTGCCTAGTGTTTGGATCAAAAATGATCCGGATCACCCACCCCATAAACCCCCCCCCCCTCCCCTGCCTGCCGCACATGATGCCGCAAAGCATGTCAGTGTGCAGCCTAGGACACTAAATGTATATCACCAAAAAGGCAAACAGGTGAAATCCAAAGCAGCAATGCTCTTGAGCAAACACAATTGGCAAAAGAATGTGGCAAAAGAGGAGGAGCAAAGCGAAGCAGAACCGTGCCCCAAACCAGAGATAAAAGCCGAACCTTGCCCAAAACCACCACAGAACCCTTCACCAATGAAAGTGAAACTTGAGTCTCCCCAAGAGATGGACAATCGTCAAGTAAGTATTTATACTATCTCTGATGATGATTTGCTGAGCTCACATTCTTGCGATGTGTTGAATGCTTCTATGGTTTCCTCGGAGCTTTCCTTCGGAGATGAAGCAAATGAGTATGAAGAGTTTCCTCCGACTCAATTGTCTCAGAAGGGGGATGTGTTTGCCTCACTTGCAGAAGGTATCAATGAATATCGTGATGCAGCTTTTGCCGCCCCACCAAGTGAGGAGGGTGCAGCACACAATCAGGTGTTTGAAGACATGCCGAACCCCTTCACAGCAGCAAAGAAGCCTAAAAAGGCCCCATGTAGACCCAAGGTGGAACCAAGTGTATGCTATATGTGTGATGAGCCGATCCCTAGGAAACGTGACACTCTTGCTCTTCAACCGGTGTCATGTGATGCATGCCGTGCAACCTACCACCTTCGGTGTGCCAAGTTGACTCGAGTGCCTCGTCATGGGTCATGGATTTGTGAAAGCTGCACCATGACGCCGTAGTTCTTCCCTATTTATGGCTAAGAGGTGCCACGTGGTAGCCATTCCGCCTCCGAATGTGCGGGGTGCCACAACAAGCAGTGACGTTTCGCAACTCAACTTGACTTCTTTACCCCTCTTGATGTCAATGTCTTGGGAATGCGGGTTTTGCCATGGAGGGTCAGCGATAGCACTTCTTTGGAAAGAAATCGTGAGACTTCGATAGCGGATATAGTGAAACGCTACCCGATAGCGTTTCCTATATAGTGTTCACCGCATCGCGGGTCTGCTTCTTAGTAGTTTTTGGTTGTGCCTTCTTTATGAATGCTTTGCATGCATGCTCGACATTCAAAGGAAGCGTGGGGATCATGTTGGAGTGCTCGTAGAGCGGGGTGCGCAAGAAATAGTTCCACTACCATTTAGTAGCAACGGAATAGATTGCTCGATGCATGATCCATTTTGGCCGCTAACCGGTGCTTACTGCTTCGTGACTATTTGTAGTGGTAACGACCACTGGGTGCCGTGATCGGTTTCAGCTCTTGACAAGTGCTTGTTGTCTCGCGACCTTCTTGAAGTGGCATGACCAGTTGAATTCCATACCTAGTTGCGCCACAAAAGTGCCCATGCCGCACCTAACTTTGGCCGTGAAATTGCACAATTAGACTTGGCACTCGTGGATGCGCATACGTGTTGCTCATTTCAGTGCAAACCGAAGAGGCAAAACTCTCAATGCACAAGTAAAATCACAAGACAATCTCAAAATCCGTTTCACTCATCGCCTTTGTTTTACGCTGCCGAAATAACAAATAAAAGCGCAAAAAGACAGCATTGTCCGGGCCGGATCAATCATGAACGGGTTCCATACGGAAACTACACAACCACAACACCGCTGAAAGCAAATTTTATACAGGAAATGTGACATGATAACATTTCTTGGCCAAGAAATGTTATCATGTCACGTTTCTCTATATCCGATATCGAAGTGTCACAATTTCTCGACGAAGAAATGTTATCACCGACCCCACATGGCAAGACCCAAATTTCCAAGACATCAACATCAAGAGGGATCGACAATTCAATTGAGCTGCGAAACGTCATTGTTTGATGTGGCACCCCGCACAACTGGAGGCGGATTGGCTACCACGTGGCAACTACACATAGCCATAAATAAGGAAGGAGGGGAACTCTTCATATTCATTTGCGTCATCTACCGATAAGGAAACAATAGAAGTATTCAACAAATCGCAAGAATGTGAGCTTAGCAAATCATCATCCGAGATAGTATATGTACTAAGTTGACGATTGTCCATTTTGGGTGGTGACTCGGGTTCCACTTTGATGGGTGAGTCTTGCTTTTGTGGATTTGGGCAAGGTTCCGCTTTGACTTCCGGTTTGGGGCATGGTTCTGCTTTGATTTCTTCCTCCTCTTTGGATTGGGGCACATCATGTTTGCTCAAGAGCATTGCTGCTTTTGATTTCACCTGCTTACCCTTTCGGTGATATACACCAAGTGTTCTCGCAACCACACCAACATGCTTTGCTGCATCATGCAAAGAGATGTCATTGGCATTCGCGAGTTTTGTCATGACCACCCGTTGGGCAATAGATTTAAAAGTCAACTTCCGATCAACCACTTTAGAAACCCAATTAGCTACACCATAGATTGCACGACGAAGGTAACCCGCACCTTTCACTATGCATACATGGGATAGGCATAGAAGACAAAGGGCACATTTGGCAAATGGACCAATTCTATTAAAGTCGTGTGTGAGGTACGTAAGGCAAGGTCAAGGGTTGACCACAACATGAAGGATCATGATATCATGATGGTCCATTTTGTTGATGAACAATATTCTAGTTGTCTTGTGAAACATTCAAAAAAGTTTCGCCCAAAATTTTCATGAACAAATTCATTACCTGTGGTCAAAGGCCAATGGGCCGCGGAGCTTTTCTGCAACCACGAGCACAAGAAAGCAAGGATTCTCAAGTGGCCATAACGCTACAATATACCACGAAACAAGGGTTGCGTCATTGTGCAAGGGGTGCGCAAACGTCCGACACACGGGTTTGATCATGCGGTCACAAGCCGGGATGCTTTAACTTGTCAACCCCCGCTTCATGAACATGCAATGAGCTAGTAGACAATGGGCCGCTCCAATAGAGCAGCTCCAACGTGTTCCATTGGAAGGGCGCGCTCTTCGGAGGCTGCCCCAATTTGTTGGTGGCAAGCATATACAACCACATTTTCGCGTAATTTGGAATGGAAGCTGTCCCGTTTTTGTTGTGATCACGCGCGAGTAAAGTGGCAAGCACGGCGAGAAACGGTGCACAAGAACAGCTGCTCACAAATGCATTTAGGCTGAAACCAGCGTGAAAGACACAGTGGGATAGTCGGTCACAAATCTTCAAAACGAATCATTGTTTACCACAGCCCCGTGCATAACTCATGCTAATTCTAACCTCACACCTTTCGCTGTTCCAAAGACTCGCTCAACATAGCACATGTCCACGTTAGTAGACAGACATTCAAGCACACATGAAACCATTGACCACCAATGCTAGCATGCACCTACAGTACGCATGGTAGGCCAGTCAGAAAGCACCTCTGCAGAACTCGATCCCGAAGGTTCCAAGGCGACTATTCTCGTGTTGTGTGTCCATCCCTTTATTTCCATATCGGTGGCCTTTTGCACGCAAACAAGGCATGTTACCAAGCAATGCATATAGTCACCGTCCATTTCTTGGTTATTGCACGTAGTTCTTTCCCTCTGACGTTTGTCACGGCCCTACCCGCCCCGCTAGCAGCGGGGCTCCACATGAGAGTTGCCCAAGGTGATTGCATCCATGAGTGCAGAAAATTCCATGGACACAAAGAGAGTTGTGACCATGCGCCCTCCGGCACGAAGTTGTATCGCAAATTTCAATCTTCAGGATGGCTCCAAAGCCAAACAAGTTGCAGGGCATTATGCAGCTGGTCCGGCAAAACACCGGAGAAATTTTGCCCCCCCCCCTTGCTCGCCAGTTAACGGCAAGCTGGACGAATTGCTGCATCAAGCGCAATAACACAGAGAAATATAATCCAATACAAAACCAGCAAAAAGGAGGCAAAAATGAGCGGCACATAATCAACCACAGTTCATCAAGTCGGTGACGGTATGCAGACTGCGGCCCTAGCAGACTGCGAAAGACTGCGCACGAACATGCGACACGCGTAACTGAAAAAACCACCGCAACTGACAGAAAGGTATGAATTTTATGTTCCTGTTCTAATTAGTTCGAATTTCACCTTCTGATCACTCTGTCACTTATTATTAATTACTGACAGATGTGTGATTGGCCAGCGTTGCCCTTTACTTCGCTGTTTTGAACGCGTTTAGCGCTGTGCGCAAATCGACTCCCTCCCCCTCAATTTCAACTCCCTCCAAGTGAATATCCACTCCCTTCTACTCAATTTCTACTCCCTCCAAGTGAAATATATACATATATATATATACAAATACATGTATGTACATCTATATATATATTTATATATATATATATATATAGATGTAGATATGTAGATATATATATATATACATATATATACGCATACATACACACACATCCACACACACACATACATACATACATATATATATATATATATATATCTATATATGTATACATATATACATATATACATATATATATATATATATATATATATATGTATGTATATATATATGTAGATGTATGTATGTATGTATGTATGTAGATATGTATACATATATACATATATATATATATTGCTGTATACTCCCTCCAAGTGAAAATACACTCCCTTCCCCTCAATTTCAACTCCCTCCAAGTGAATATCCACTCCTTCCTACTCAATTTCACCTCCCTCCTGCTCAGTTTCCACTCCCTCCGAGTGAAAATCCACTCCCTCCAAGCGAATATCCACTCCCTCCTACTCAATTTCTACTCCCTATATACAAATACATGTATGTACATCTATGTATCTATATATATATATATATATATATATATATATATATATGTGTATGTATGTATATGTATGTATGTATACTCCCTCCGAGTGAAAATCCACTCCCTCCTACTGAATATTTACTCCTTCCAAGTGAAATATATACATATATATACAAATACATGTATGTACATCTATATATATATATATATATATATATATATATATATATACATATATATATACATATATATATATATATATATATATATATATATATATATATATATATATATATATATATATATGTATATATATATATATATATATATATATATATATATATGTATATAGATATATACAGACACACACACACACACACACACATATATATATATATCTGTATACATACATACATACATATATATATATGTGTGTGTGTGTGTGTGTGTACATATTGAGAAGGAGGGTGTGGACTTCCGCTTGAAGGGAGTTGGTACAGGTTGACACGTTTTGCGTTCCGTGTGTGACAACCCAAGCCCTCAGTTGTGATGCACGCACCGGCTTTCAACCCCAATCGCCTGGATCATGACGTGCACTTCCAGAATGCCACCGAAGACACCAATCTCCGATGAAAAGAAGGCCAAGGCAACGGCATTTGCTGCAGCCAGGGCAGCGGAAGGGCCATCTCTGATGGATTTAATGGGGAGCGTGCCTGGCCCACAAAAGCACAGGAAGCGGCGCATCTCCTTTGCCTCGCAAGCCGAGGTACAAACACTCACGCCCGAGGGTGGGCACCAAGTACTAACCTCTGCGCCCATCTCCACAGCCAAACCTGAGTCCCAAAGCGCGAAGCCTGACCCGAAGCCTGACCCGAAGCCTAACCCATCCCAGCCGTCAGACCAACCGGTTGCAGCCGAGGCCATACCTGACCCAGAAGCAGAGGTGATGGTGGACGACGCGGAAGACGAAGGAATTTCGCAAACACCCCCAAATCTGGACATGCCGGATCTAGGCGAGTTCACCTCCCAAACGTCCTCTTCACCAGAGCTCCCCACCCCTTCTACCCCTCTTACTTTGACGCCTACGTCAAGCCAACAAACCTCACAACCTTCTCAATCTTCGACGGCTTCATCGGGGCCGTCTAGTATCGGTGATATAGATCTGTCCCAAGATTGGGATGAGGTAAAGAGACAGATCCACAAGTGCACGGAGAAAATAGAACTCCGTGCCTGTATCCAAAAATTGGAAACGTGGGTCGCATCCTTAGGGGACTCTCCTTTTCGAAAAAAGGTGCAGGATTTTTTCCTCCAGGAGGCCGAAGAGCGGGGCGAGCTCACCCAGACAGCAATCTCTTTCCTCTCCTTGCGAAACAAGGACGATCTTTGGGCCCGAGTGCAGGCACAAGTAGGGTGGGAGGATACCCACGATGCCCGCCAACCCGTTTTGGAGCAGCTTGACATGAGCCGTCCGTGGGCTCATGAACTGCTAGGTCTGCCGCGTGGGGCCGATGAGGCCGTCGTTAAAAAACGGTATCGGAAACTGGTGCTGTGGGCTCAGAGGTTTGACATCAGTGTCATTCAGAGAATCAATGGGGCGAAAGACGTCCTTTGTGGGGATAGCCGACGGCTGTACGAGGCTCATTTCAACGGCCTCGTTGCACCACGGGGGGAAGATTTAGGGGATGACCCTGCTCTTTGGCCGCGTGAACACGTTTGGTGGCCATCAATGGCCGACGTGGAATCTCCGGAGCCCATGCAAGCTGCTAACCCCGGCACCACTGCGCTGCACGGACCCATTAGCCCTGAGCCAGCTTCAACCTCCTCACCTCCTCACCCGGTATATATTGATGCCGACGACACCCCATCTCCTCCCGAGGGCCCTGCATCTGGGGTAGATGGCATCAGAGTCCTGAGCATTTTCTTGACAAACCGTGAAATAACGGAACAATTGGGGGGTGATCGTTGGATCGGAGATAATTTGATTGAAATTCGAGTGCAACTCATGAATTTGCTCCTCCATCGACCTTCCCATTCTATGTCAAGTTCGTTTCACGCAAGGTGACAAGCTGGGCGTTTGATAGAATGCTCCAGCAGATGAATGCTTCAACTGCGTACCTCGTGTATGAGTATGACATGTCCAGGGAGGCCCAATATATAGTTGCTAACAGGGCGGCACCCTTATGGAACTATGATCGACAGTGTCACGATTCACTTGAGACGGAGTTGGTAGACCTACCTAGATTCTGTGCGATCTCCAATCGTGTGCACCAAATCCAAGGCAAAAATATAGTTTATGAGGTAAAGCGAAGTGAATCCAGCTGCACTTCGCGTTACATGAACTGTCCACATTATGTTTGTCTGTTCGAGCCATTGGCTGAGGATGGTGCCTATACGAAGTTTTGGTGTAGTTGTGGACTTGCTGTCCGAGTCGGGCATCCATGTCGTCACTATTTTGCTGTTTTGCATCATCGGTCATCTTCAGTCGGCTTCCATCTTGGGTTGTTCAATCCAATTTTTATTTTAAAACAATTTCAGACTGCAACTCAGGTCCTTGTCAGTGCCAAATGCAGCAGCCAACGCCTCCCCCTACCCACAGTGCAGGTACCCGTGGCAATCCATGCTACAGACGATGACATTATATTGACCGACATCTCCTCGTGGGCTGATTTGCCAGCCAGAACGAAACGCGAGCAGATTGTCCGCTCCCTTGGGAACCTGCAGTCCCGGATGCGTCAATATATAAATAATGTGGATCGAGTGGCAACTCATCTTTCCGACCAGGGACAGGATGCAGGGGCCTTTCTCGAAGAAGAGGAGAGGCTACTGAACCAATTTGTGGACATGCGAGCCTCCTCCACACAGGTCCATGTGGCAGGTGCACAAGCACCACGACCTGTTCCCCCGCCGGTGGCCGCCAAGCGAACCGTGCAGCCAACTGTCAGGAAGGCCGCTAAGCGAGGGGATGGTCCAAAGGGTGCTACAAAGGGAAGAGGTAGGGGTCAGGGTAGGGGTAGCGGTCCGCCGCTGAAGGAAGAGCTGAATGCTGCCCTTGAGCTTTCAGATGCGCTAACCACCGTGAATCAGGCTCCTGGGGGCCTGAGTGCGCAGCAGGCCGCGTATAATGATCAATTGCATGCACACATTCACAATATGGTTGACTCGGCTGACTCGGTTGATACTCGCTTGGCTCAGTTGTATGCTCGGGCTGCATGTGGGGAACAACTTTCGCCAGCTGAGTTGCATCAGTGTAAGCAGCTTTGGGAGTGGCGGGCTCAAGTGTCGAAGAACTAAGGACATTTCAAATTTCAAGTCTGAGTTTATGTTCCATGCCTTCACGGTTCGCCTGTGTAAGGTTGGGTTATGCCTCCATGGCCCCCAGTTTTGAGCTACGGCTCCACAATGTATACTACTTTCATCATCGGGAAGCACATCTCTTGCACATTGTTTTACACATTCTTTTGCACATTGCACAAAAAAAGATGGAACAATGCTTTCTTCGTGCCAAGTGTGCAAGGGCAGGTGAGGGACGGAATTTCCAGTGACAACAATAGTGTGCAAGTCGATGGTTGGATCGGTGGGGGGACACTTGTGTGTGAGTAGGAGGGAGTTGAAAATGAGTAGGAGGGAGTGGATTTTCACTTGGAGGGAGTTGAAAATGAGCAGGGGGGAGTTGAAAATGAGCAGCAGGGAGATGAAAATGAGTAGGAGGGAGTGGATTTTCACTTGGAGGGAGTTGAAAATGAGTAGGAGGGAGTTGAAAATGAGTAGGAGGGAGTGGATTTTCACTTGGAGGGGGTTGAAAATGAGCAGGGGGGAGTTGAAAATGAGTAGGAGGGAGTTGAAAATGAGTAGGAGGGAGTGGATTTTCACTTGGAGGGGGTTGGAAATGAGCAGGGGGGAGTTGAAAATGAGTAGGAGGGAGTTGAAAATGAGTAGGAGGGAGTGGATTTTCACTTGGAGGGGGTTGGAAATGAGCAGGGGGGAGTTGAAAATGAGTAGGAGGGAGTTGAAAATGAGTAGGAGGGAGTGGATTTTCACTTGGAGGGAGTTGAAAATGAGCAGGGGGGAGTTGAAAATGAGTAGGAGGGAGTTGAAAATGAGTAGGAGGGAGTGGATTTTCACTTGGAGGGAGTTGAAAATGAGTAGGAGGGAGTTGAAAATGAGTAGGAGGGAGTGGATTTTCACTTGGAGGGAGTTGAAAATGAGCAGGGGGGAGTTGAAAATGAGTAGGAGGGAGTTGAAAATGAGTAGGAGGGAGTGGATTTTCACTTGGAGGGAGTTGAAACTGAGTAGGAGGGAGTTGAAAATGAGTAGGAGGGAGTGGATTTTCACTTGGAGGGAGTTGAAAATGAGCAGGGGGGAGTTGAAAATGAGTAGGAGGGAGTGGATTTTCACTTGGAGGGAGTTGAAAATGAGCAGGGGGGAGTTGAAAATGAGTAGGAGGGAGTGGATTTTGACTTGGAGGGAGTTGAAAATGAGTAGGAGGGAGTTGAAAATGAGTAGGAGGGAGTGGATTTACCAGTAAGGTATCGTTCCCTTATCTGGCGATAAAATAATCTGTTGCAGTAGAGTAAAATAATTTTATAAATTTGGGCTGCAGAACGGTTCAAAACATCCTTGTCGCCTTTTAGCAGAAGATCAGTTGCAGTAGATCAGTTGCAGTCGTTTTTTCGGTTGTCGTAAATGCGCGTGTCGCATGTTCGCGCGCAGTCTTTCGCAGTCTGCTAGGGCCGCAGTCTGCATACCGTCACCGTCATCAAGTCGTCTACTGTGCGCATGCGGCATTTTCATGTGCCCTTTGGTTCGCGACAGTTCGCGATACATCGTAAAAGTCCCACCACCCGAAGTTATTGGCCTAGAAAGATGAATCCTGGTGGCTATCTAGATCCGTAAATGCATCCACCTTCCATAATGAGCGGCACGTTTCATGAATGTGCTACAGCTGATCTGTGTGTTCTTGCTCCTCTTGCTGGCCTTCACTCCTTCCCCGGCACCCCCCCTGAAGTTAGGTATCGGACTTGTAATGTACCGCGGCGTAGCAATCGTGAAGAGGGAGGAAGGGGAGTGGAGTTGAAGACACATCCCTCTTCAAGCTCTTGGTGCCCCCAAGCCGAAACTTTAGGTTTCTGTTGCTCACAAATGCTATCAATAGCGCAGTGGTGCGCGGAAACGAAAATAAGGGTCAAATATGGGGCTTGATTTAAACGGCTCATCAAAATTACACGTTTTTTGATATCCCCTTGTAACTCACACTAGTCAAATGCCCACAATCTTGCTGTTCCCCTACCCGTGCCTATGTGCTACCCAGGACCACCATGCTACCACCGCAATAAAGAAATTAAACCTGATGACATTACAAGAGGGACACTATTGTCAGCTCAAGGGCATGTGTCATGGAAAATAGCGTTGAATGCATCCCGACGTGACTATGTGGGCTTGTGTGGGCACCACAAGTGTTCACGCTTGGACCGCAAAGGTGCTTGTTCAAAATACTCAGCACAAGAATCCTCAATGGAATTCCAAAACAGTGTGAAGAGTCAACAAGGGTTGCTTTCTTCTCATGCTCCAGCAATGATCTCCGACATTTTCGCTCGGTCATTTCTTGACCCTATGTTTAAGTACCCCTCGCTTTTGCGTTTACATGAAAAAAGCCTACCTAATTACATCCTTGTTGTCAAGACAAGAACACAACCATATGCTCCAAAGGCACAACGAGATTCGAGTAGGATATCTCTTCATGCATGCAAACCGAAGAAACAATAAAGAGAAACCGCAATCAACGACACTATTCCCCGTTTGGGATCGAACGCCTGCGACACTTTGAGCTTCAAAAGATTTCCGGGTTTGTTTGCCGATCTTGCTCCCTCCGAAACTGTAAGGAAGCCATCGACTCCCATCTCTTCCACTTGTAACTCCAATTCACATGCCACCCCAAGCAACTCCCTCGGCTCTCCAACCTAACATCGCACACCCGCAACAAATTTGTTTCGCAACATGAACGATGGTTGTCGGATGAATTTGGTGGACTTCAAATTTTGGACCCCAAACACTTGGGAACAAGGTGCCACGGGGAGTTTGTCCAACTCCCGATCCACGATCCACTGATCGGTGGTGGGGGGGATTTCCCGCACTCTCAAAACTCCAAACCCCTCCCAAGAGATTGAGGTGAAGGTGATTCCGTTGCGGACACTTGGCAACGCATGCCATGGTCGGGCAATGCTTGGTGTCACCCCATGTTACCACTAGTTTCGACGATGAATTTGCCGATCGTTTTCGTCGGCGCCATTATTGCGCTCATGTGTTATTTTGTGCCGCGGAGTTTACCGAAGACAACCGTGGTTGGAATGGACCTTGGTACAACGCATTCGGGGGTGGGGGTTTTTCAGATCGGCGACGGAGGAGTACATGTTGTGCCAAATGCAAATGGCAATCAAGTTATTCCCTCGTGGGTTGCATTCACATCGGAAGGCATCGTTGTCGGTGATGCAGCCCGTGACCAAGATCTCCAAAATCCGGTGTGTTTTGTTATTGCGCCTGTGTCACGTCACGCAAAACTTTTCGTGTGCAAGGCGGAGGCTCTTTGTGTGGGACTCTTGGTATGTGTTCCATGTGCAAGTGGCCCGTTGCATGGTGATCGTTGGATTCATGTGACATTGTCGTGAGCACTTTTGGCTGGGTGTGGTTGAATCGCCAAAGCAACCGATGGTTTTTTCATATTTTGCCTTGCTAATTTGCCATGAACTGAACGTGGTGTGCATTGACAAGGCCCACACGACGAGCACCTGCAGAAAAACCAAAATTCCGGACTCCGCCAAGATTTGTTCCCCCACCCACACGAGCGTTACTTACTTTATCATCCAAAATTTGACGTGCTTCGTTCGACAAGCATCTTCTTTGAGTATTCTGAATCGCAATCAGTAACATGAAAGTTATGTCATGAGGGATGTGCTGGAATTCCATATGCGATGACCCAGAATTCCATGGTACGGAAATCTAGATGCCGAATCCCGGGACTAGGTACACCCAGCAACCATTAAAAGCAACCGACACGTGATCTAGCCCAAACTCATCGCGAGCCCTTCCCCAGCCGCATTGAAGGTGCCTTGACCCGGAACATTTCTAGGTGTCAAGAGTCTTACTTATGATTGTATGATTTTGGGTTTAATAAAGGCTGCAGTCCTTGGTGCCCAACCGGGTACGGAATGCGATGCGCTACAAAACCACGCCACCATGTTTGAAGACATGTTTCAAAACACAAATTTTGCGCATCTTTGAGCTCAAGCTACTTGACTCTGTTGCATATGCTTTGTTGGCTTTGCGATTGGGTCGTGGTAACGCGACAATGGACCCGAACGACCGACTCATAGTGCCCTTGCATCGCTTGATTTGCAGGAAAATACCATCTTTGACATGAAGCGCTTCATCGGGCGGCCTTGGGACGCATCCGTGGAGGAAGAGGCAAAGATGTATGGGTTCAAACTGGTGAATAACCACAGTTTACCTGCCGTTGCCCCAACAGTCGGAGCCTATGCTGGACAATTGTTCTCACCGCAAGACATCGGGTCTCTTGTGTTGAAGGAGTTGAAGAAGACAGCGGAAGGTTACATCGGTGGTGTTGTAGAGAGGGTTGTATTGGCCGTACCTGTGGATTTTGACGATGATCAAATCGAAGCCACCAAGGAGGTCTTTAGTTGCGTGTGTCCCGCTTGTGTGAGGAACGCAAAACGATACGCGGCTCGGTGCGCGGCGGTGCGCAATCTTTGTGCACTCGATGCAAGATCACCGTGCACCCGCAGAAGTTGTCAAGTCAAGCAGGCGGTGGATCAAATACGGCGCTTTGCCCAATCCGCGATCTTCGGAGTAAGCCCCGTAAGTGTGGCCTTGGTTTCACGTTGATGCCACATGCCACGTTTGCTCCGGCTCCGGAAATCCCCCCCTGACCCTTTGTTTCCCGCTCAGTGTGCGGATTGGGTTTGTTGACATGCTACGCGGCAGTAGCCTAACCTAGCCTCCCTATTCACGTAAACTCGCATGCCTAGGGATTAGATGGTGTGATTCTGGTGCCGCGGCATATTGGATCCTTAACAGCACATTTGCAAAGGGAAACAAGTCGGATTTCATTTTGGCGGTTGGTTGGTTGGTTGGTTGGTTGGTTGGTGGGGAAAACGCTGAGCGTGTTCGTTCTTGCAAGTTTTAGTGGTAATCTTTAACCGGTATTGCATTTGCCGACGAGTAAGGCTGCATAGATGGTCACGCTTCCACTTGAGCCGTTTTGTGGCACAAGCGTGGTGGGTGGCCATGTTGCAAGATATGTTCGTCATCTCACCAAGATAGCATCATTTTTTGCTGCTGCCTCCATCTGCAAACATTCCGCGCAGTCTCTGTTTACCCCACATTTGTGCCGCAGCGTTAAGCACCATGAGTTATACTCTGCCTCTCTGCCCCCATAACAACCTGCAAAATCCAAGCCTTACTACACCGCGCCCGGTCACAGGCCGCCACTATGGCGGGTATGAAGGTGGCGCATGTGGTGACCGAGCCTACTGCCGCGGCAATGGCCTATGGATTGCACGAGAGTCCCAAGCTGCAAGAAATCTTGGTGTATGACATGGGCGGCGGCACCCTGGATGTATCTCTGTTGGCTTGTGCCAGCGGCACGTTTTCGGTGCTGGCAGTGGATGGAGACAATCACTTGGGAGGTGAGGACGTCAACCATCTGATGATGAATCATTTAGCCGCGACCATGCTCCAGCAGGATGGGTACGACGTGCAGGCCTCCAAGCAGGTGTGGGCCTGAGCTCCTAACTGATCTTGCCCTTTCGTCGGGGGGGGGGGGGGATAGGAACCGTACGCAGAGTGCTGGGGTTGCATGCAGGATTGGGCACGGCGGCTAGTGACGCAAAGGAGAGCAAATGAGGGTGCCGGACAAAGTCCGCACCAGTACTTGAGGGAACCGGCTTTATTCCTGGGTGGGCTGGGGTGGGCTGGGCGGGCTGAGGCGTCCTAGCTGAAGTGGGCATCGTTGCATTGGGGCGGGCTAGGGTTGTGTTTTGGGAGGCCAAGGTTGGCTGCAGTGGGCTTGTATAAGCTTGGTTGGCTGGAGTGGGCTAGGGTGGCCAAAGTGCGGATAATCCACCCCCCTAAACCCCGCCATTGGGGGGGGGTTTATCCACATTTTTGTGGTGATAACCCCCCCACTCCCTTTGGGGATACCCCCCCCTCTAGGGATACCCCCCAGGCACGCTTTAGACGACCCCCCCTGAGCAACCTGATGCTGGACAATTGTACCATCACAAGTGTTCAGGCAGACTTTTTGTGTGTTGAAATTTGCCAGTGATGCCAGATCACTGTGCCTGCGCCTACGCCCTTGGTGGAATAGCGCACAAAGCACACGAACAAGCAGTCCACAGTCCACAGCCTCCAATGACAAATTTCGGTCCTCCAATTCAAGCTGAATGCCTTTGGTTGGGGCCTTGAAGGTCTCGTACATCAAGGAACCTGAGCAAAAGTTAGAGAAAGCTTAGTGACCAAAAGAATGCCTTCCACCCCCGACAAATCGGCGATGCAATTCAAGACCAGTCTGTCGGGGTTTCCCAACCTTTCCCGAGCAGCATCGCACCGAGGGTCAAGATAAAGCGGGGCTGGTGGACATAGCCTGGCTTGATCATGAACATTGGAAATGTGTTTGTGTGTGAAAAGCAAATGCGTCACACCTTCAATGTAAAGGGGGTGGGGTATGGCAGGGGTCAGGGGTGGTGGCAGGCGCTGAAACAGGAGCCAGGGTTGTACCCTTGCGCTGAGTGAGGGCAAGGGTGGCAGGCCTTGAAAGAAGCTCCCGGGCTGTTCCCTGGTGCTGAATGAGGGGGCAGGGGGAGCCCACCAGTGGCAGACCAGCTGTGAGGGGGAAAGGGAAGACAAGGGCCCCCTGGCCCACACTCCACACCAACACCAGCAACCCACCCAGGGGCGTCCAGGTCACCCCCACCCCACCCATGGTCCTCCCAGCCCGACCCAGTGTACTCCTGCACCGCCATTTCGCACAAGTGGCCGCCGAGGAGACCACAGGGGGGTCGGCCAGGAGATTGGACTCTCAGTGGGCCAGCAGGGCCCCTGAGGAGTCACGTAAAAGGTTGAGTGCGCGCAGGGGTGGTTCCACAGAACGCATCAGGGGCCCAGTGGTGGCCCACTGGGTGCAGGGTCCCCTGAGCGTGGATGAACATAGGCGGCGCACTATATGGGCCCCAGGGTTGGCTCCCCGGGTGCCTGATCCCCTGCGCGCACTGGTGGCTCCACAGAACGCCTCAGGGGCCCCAGTGGTGGCTACTGGGTGCTGGGTCCACTGGGCACAGGCAGACGCGGGTTGGCCCTCTGGGTGCCCCATCCCCAGTGCTCCTGCTGGTGTCGTTTCTGCGTTCGCGGAGCCCAGCGGTTGGGTGCTGGGGCTGTGCTGGATGTGGCAGGATGTGACATTTGCAACTTAGCGGTGCCCAGTTGTTAGCGCATTGGGGTTGTGCTGGTTGTTGCGGGGGTTGTTTGACTGTTCTCGTTGTCCACACACCTCTGTCCTCAGGCCATTCACAACCTGCCTTGCTGTGTTTCCGTGTGCGTGTGGCCCAGGTGCCCTGCTCCTCCACATGTTGTCCCAGCCGTACACCATGAACGCTCCCCCACTCCGCGGGTTGTGCGTGCGCAGGGCGCGTTCCTTGTTGGTTGCGGGTAGCGTGCGCTTCATGGTTGACGCAGGTGGGGTGCGCTCCTGCACGGTGTCCTGGGTGCTTTGAGCTGCACTGTGAGGGTTGGTTCCCTGGGTGCCTGATCCCCTGCGCGCACTGGCCGCAGCGACAGACAGAAAGCAGCGGCCCGACGCAACATGCGAAGGGAAGAACGGGTGACTGTCCAGGCCCCGTAAAGAAACAATAACCAGACGGAATGTCACGCAGGGGGGCATGGCAGGGCTGAGGGGTGCTGGACAGTGGCGGCAGGTATTACAATGACACGGGGCAAAGTGACCTTAAAGCTATAGTCATGAATTGTACATTGGTGTGTGCACAAGGCACATGCCATGCCACCGCGCATGGGGTGGACGGCCGGTACAATGCGTGGAGGAGTGGGTCACCTGGGCCTCATGCACACAAAAACGCAGCAAGGCAGGTTGTGGATGACCGGAGGACGGAGGTGCATTTGCAGCAAAAACCGTCAAACAACCCCTGCAACAACCAGCACAACCGTGGTACACCAACTACAGCGGCAGCGTCGACAGTTGCTGGCGGAGGATTGCCCCCTCCATCACGGTGTTTGGCACACCTCAAGTGACATGGGTGTCCTTACTTCGACTCACAAGACCTAACAATGTCCATGTCCTCCATGTTTGGAAGTGGTTGGCCAGGATGGTTTCGCTGTAGGGCGTCAAGTTGCTCTTGGTGTAGGGCGTCTGGTTCGCTGGCACCAGAGTCCGTGCCACAGTAATGTTCGTCCAAAGGGCGATCCCCGTCGTTAGAGGAGTCTGACCTTGTGTCTCCTAGGGCCAGGGCCCTCTCGACGCCACTTCATGAGGCCATTTTCTCTGGCCCTCTACCGGACCGAAAATCTTGTAGCAGCAAGCTAGCCAGGCTCCGACGCAACATAAAAATGTTAAGATGGGGGGCACAGAGTCCAAGCCTCTGCTACCATGAGCCATAGGCGCTCCCATTGGGGCCTTCTCTTGTTCACCTGCCATTTCACCAAGAAAACCACGATTTGTCATAAAGTGAACTCAAATCCCCGATGCATGAGTGGAACAGGAAAGCAGAGCAGAACTCAGTGCAGCATCAATCGCCAATAGAGGGCCTTACCGGGCACTGCTGGTGAACAAACGGCACCCGCCACAACCAGCACAGCCCCGGCACACCAACCACTGGGCTCCGCGAACGCAGAAACGACACCAGCAGGAGCACCGGCCGCAGCGGCCGACAAAATGCAGCAACCCGAAGCAACATGCAAAGGGAAGAATGGGTGATTGTCGAGGGCCCCGTAAAAAAACAGCAACCCAACGGGATGTCCCACAGGAGGGGGGGTGCTCTGGAGGGGGCAGAATTGACAATTTACCATTGACGAATGGGCTGTCAACCACTATTCACTCCGGCGCCTTAGGTGCGGAAAAAAAATTTTGGCGCCCCCAGAGGTGTTAAAAAAAAACCACTTTTGGGGGGTCAACAATGGTTGGAAAACATTTTCACTACATACCAGGCGCGTGATGACTTGTCTAGACCCCCTTGTCGTGCTGATTCAAAAAAAAAACCATTGTCATTTGTTCTGAAACTGGGGTCCGGGTCCCCTCTGAGGCTGCGTTGGTTCAGCTTCAGGAGTCCTGCATTTTGTAAACTGCAAATCATCAACGTTGGGGGATTGGGTTTTGGGGGGCACTGAGGTCGTTTGTGGGAGGGAGGGGATATGGAGCAGAGGGGCGTAGTTCTGTGGGTAAGATTGAAATGATAGTTTGGATGCTCATGATGGCAGCGTACTGCACTCCCAGCATCCACTTCCTTGCCGACACCGGCAACTCTCGTACGCGGTCATTCCCATGGGATTCCAGATCACTAAAGGTTAGCTTTGCTAGTGAAGTGTGGTCCCTGCACAATCGACCAGGGCACAATCAAGGTTGGATCTCGTAGATTGAAGGCCCGCGCTTTCAGAAAATTTCAACCATCAGTTCTCTAGTCTCAATGAAGTAACACACACATGTGCAGCTGCAATCTTCTTCAAACATGCACAACAGACCAACGGTCATCAGGGGTTGTTCCATCAAATTTCGTCAATTACCTTTTTTTTGCAATCTGGCGCACCATGTGATGGGTGTGCATTCCATCTTTACCAACAACACGAACCCAATGCAGATGCTATATGTAGCTTCAGTATGTGTGGGCCTTAATGGGATGAAGTGTGTTCTGTCACTTTGCTAGTTGTAGAGCCTGCTGTTGAACCTCTGTGGCAATGCAGTCCCGCTTTTCAGCTGGCGCGCTTCGGCATCGTGGCTATGTTCACCAGATTACGTGAATTACCACGGCCCATCACTAGACTCCCTCACCTGCCTCCACGGGGAGCACCCTACACACTTCAACCGGAAGATGTTGTCACCCTTCCGCTCCTCACCCTTATGCACGAAGCGCCGCACACTGCCGTGTGTAGCAGCCTTGCATGCTGCCTCCTTTGATGCCCACTCCTGGGTTTGTGGTCATTGTTGTCTGGCTACGAGGCACAACCGTTTCATACAAGAGGCACACACGTGCTCAAGGACACGCCCAGTTGCGGTGTGTAACCCAGCCTGCTGCTCGGGGGACAAAGCACCCACATTGATAGCGGCATCCTCCTCTTGACAGATGCTGCAACAACTCATCCCCCACTGCTGCCCAGGGGCGCGTGACCTCACCGTGGTGTGGGGGTGAAACCGGGGGGGGTCCCCCCCGGGCTAACACGCAATCTTGGGGGTGCCCTGGTCCAGCCGCGGCGGCCAGGGCACGGGATCGCGCGCCCCACCCCTCGCCGGCCACCGTGGGAGAGCCACGATGGCACAGGGCGGGCTCCACCGGGGGGTGGCGGTATGCGGGAGTAACCCGGGTCCCCCTGTGACCCAGCCCTCTCGAGGGCTCGTATGCGCTCCCCTACCCCAACCCACTGCACCTTGTGTTCTGCACAGGTACATCATGGGGTGGGGACATCGTCCTATCCGACGCCCGTCCGGGCCTGGGGCACAACCACTATGGCCTTCGGCCAGGGGCCTGATGTCACGGGGGGCTACCGGTCCTGCCCTGCGATGCAATGCGGGGCAACCGTGACATCAGGCCTCACAGCCACGCGCCCTGCTGCACCCGGCGGGATGCCTGGACCGGAGCTGGGAGGTGGTGGAATAAAGGGGAGACAGCATCGGGGCGGAGGTAAGGGCCAGCGCCTGACGCTACGGTGCTCACTGCGCCGGGGTAATGGCACCTGCCTGCAGCCTCGACGTCTGGCTCCCCAGGAATTGCTGTGAAATAAAGGGAGGCCCCCCCGTAACTGTTCCTGTGCCCGTGATAACGCGGAGGGGCGCCATCCCCTACCAGCGGCGTACACTATCCTGAAAGAAGGGGAGGCCCCCCAGGTCGCGGGACTTGTGTGACGTGTGAACTTGGGAATAAAAACGAAAAGTTTCTGAAATAAGGGGAGGCCCCCCCGTGCCCCCCATGCCGGGAATCCCACGTGGGGCGGCCGGTCGGAATACGATGGATGCAATTGAAATAAGGGGAGACCCCCCGGGTTCCTACCACCGGTGACGCCAACAGCGGCGCTGCCAATTTGAAGGATATATGAACCGAGGGGAGGCCCCCCGGTTGTTGTGCCGTGGAGGGACGCCATCCCCTCTCGGCGAGAAGAGGTGACCATTATGGAACCGAGGGGGGGCGCCATCCCCCCCAGGGCCCCAGATGTGTATGTATCAAGTGAAGTAAGTACGTCACTGAATGAACCACAGTATTGTATAATGTACGCCTCCGGCCAACAACCAGGGAGGGCCGGAGGTCCGGGTAAAAGCCCCGGACCCCCCAGCGGCAGCCCCAAAGGTGAGCGCACCACTGGAAGGGGCATGTCTGCGGGGTAAAAACATGCGCCGAGTAATCATTTAACGTAATAAATAGTGCTTACTGCTATAATTAATGCTTAAACGCGTAAATGGCCTTTCCCCCGGGGCTAGTTTAGTGCGCACCCCCCAGAGCCGGACCCGACCGGCCGTGCTGAGGCGAGCCCAGCGATGGGTATGACAGGCTAGACTTTAAGTGCTGGTAGTCACGCCTCAGCACACTCCGTGGGCTTAGAAGGCCCACGGGGGCCCCAAATACCGTTTCGTTCGGGAGTTAAGCCCCGGCGGAATTTGGGGTTGTTTTAGTCAAGAGGACTCACGTTGAGTCCCAGCTACTGTTACCCCGGAGTTATGGCCTCCGGTACTGCCTGCCTACTTGCTTGCTGCTGCCCACCCCCACACAGCGGCGGATACACCCGAGTCCCTCTGGTCCTGCGTGGGCCGCGGGGGGATAGGGACGCCCCGTGGGTTCATAAGGTATTCAACCTTTCCCCACACAGCGGCGGATGCACCCGAGTCCCTCCGGTCCTGCCTGGGCCGCGGAGGGATAGGTACGCCATGTGGGATCACAAGGTATTCTTTCTCTCCCCACACAGCGGCGGATGCACCCCAGTCCCTCCGGTCCTGCCTGGGCCGCGGGGGGATAGGGACGCCCCGTGGGTTCATAAGGTATTCTTTCTCTCCCCACACAGCGGCGGATGCACCCGAGTCCCTCCGGTCCTGCCTGGGCCGCGGGGGGATAGGGACGCCCCGTGGGTTCATAAGGTATTCTTTCTCTCCCCACACAGCGGCGGATGCACCCGAGTCCCTCCGCTCCTGCACGGGCCGCGGAGCGATAGGGACGCCCCGTGGGTTCATAAGGTATTCTTCCCTTCCCCACACAGCGGCGGATACACCCGAGTCCCTCCGGTCCTGCCTGGGCCGCGGGGGGATAGGGACGCCCCGTGGGTTCATAAGGTATTCTTTCTCTCCCCACACAGCGGCGGACGCACCCGAGTCCCTCCGGTCCTGCCTTGGCCGCGGGGGGATAGGGACGCCCCGTGGGTTCATAAGGTATTCTTCCCTTCCCCACACAGCGGCGGATGCACCCGAGTCCCTCCGGTCCTGCCTAGGCCGCGGGGGGATAGGGACGCCCCGTGGGTTCATAAGGTATTCTTTCTTCCCCCACACAGCGGCGGGTGCACCCGAGTCCCTCCGGTCCTGCCTGGGCCGCGGGGGGATAGGGACGCCCCGTGGGTTCATAAGGTACTCTTCCCTTCCCCACACAGCGGCGGATACACCCGAGTCCCTTCGGTCCTGCCTGGGCCGCGGGGGGATAGGGACGCCCCGTGGGTTCATAAGGTATTATTTCTTTCCCCACACAGCGGCGGACGCACCCGAGTCCCTCTGGTCCTGCGTGGGCCGCGGGGGGATAGGGACGCCCCGTGGGTTCATAAGGTATTCTTTCTTTCCCCACACAGCGGCGGACGCACCCGAGTCCCTCCGGTCCCGCCTGGGCCGCGGGGGGATAGGGACGCCCCGTGGGTTCATAAGGTATTCTTCCCTTCCCCACACAGCGGCGGATGCACCCGAGTCCCTCCGGTCCTGCCTGGGCCGCGGGGGGATAGGGACGCCCCGTGGGTTCATAAGGTATTCTTTCTTTCCCCACACAGCGGCGGATGCACCCGAGTCCCTCCGGTCCTGCCTGGGCCGCGGGGGGATAGGGACGCCCCGTGGGTTCACAAGGTACTCTTTCTCTCCCCACACAGCGGCGGATGCACCCGAGTCCCTCCGGTCCTGCCTGGGCCGCGGGGGGATAGGGACGCCCCGTGGGTTCATAAGGTATTCTTCCCTTCCCCGCACAGCGGCGGATGCACCCGAGTCCCCCCGGTCCTGCTTGGGCCGCGGGGGGATAGGGACACCCCGTGGGTTCATAAGGTATTCTTTCTTTCCCCACACAGCGGCGGATGCATCCGAGTCCCTCCGGTCCTGCCTGGGCCGCGGGGGGATAGGGACACCCCGTGGGTTCATAAGGTATTCTTTTTTTCCCCACACAGCGGCGGATGCACCCGAGTCCCTCCGGTCCTGCGTGGGCCGCGGGGGTATAGGGACGCCCCGTGGGTTCATAAGGTATTCTTCCCTTCCCCACACAGCGGCGGATGCACCCAAGTCCCTCCGGTCCTGCCTGGGCCGCGGGGGGATAGGGACGCCCCGTGGGTTCACAAGGTATTCTTTCTTTCCCCACACAGCGGCGTATGCACCCGGGTCCCTCCGGTCCTGCCTGGGCCGCGGGGGGATAGGGACGCCCCGTGGGTTCATAAGGTATTTTTTCTCTCCCCACACAGCGGCGGATGCACCCGAGTCCCTCCGGTCCTGCCTGGGCCGCGGGGGGATAGGGACGCCCCCTGAGGCGAGGGGGCTCCTTGCTCGTTGGGATCACCAAGGCCCCCGCCGCTGAGGCGAGGGGGCTTCTTTCGCTTTGGGACCACCGAGGCCCCCGCGGCTGAGGCGAGGGGGCCCCTTGCTCTTTGGGACCACCGAGGCCCCCGCCGCTGAACCCATTTCGCTTGGGATCACCGAGGCCCCCGCCGCTGGGGCGAGGGGGCCTCCTTCGCCGTGGGACCACCGAGGCCCCCTCCGCTGAGGCGAGGGGGCCTCCTTTGCCCTGGGATCACCGAGGCCCCCGCCGTTGAGGCGATGGGGCCTCTTTCGCTTTGGGATCACCGAGGCCCCTTGCGCTTAGGCGAGGGGGCTCCTTGCTCGTTGGGACCATCGAGGCCCCCTCCGCTGAGGCGAGGGGGCCTCCTTCGCTTTGGGACCACCGAGGCCCCCGCCGGTGAGGCGAGGGGGCCTTCTTGGCTTTGGGACCACCGAGGCCCCCGCCAGTGAGGCGAGGGGGCCTCTTTCGCTTTGGGATCACTGAGGCCCCCGCCGCTGAGGCGAGGGGGCCTCTTTCGCTTTGGGAGCACCGAGGCCCCCGCCACTAAGGCGAGGGGGCCTCCGCCGATTTAGAACCACCGAGGCCCCCGCCGCTGAGGCGAGGGGGCTCCTTGCTCTTTGGGATCACCGGGGCCCCTGCCGCTGAGGCGAGGGGGCCTCCGCCGCTTTGGGACCACCGAGGCCCCCGCCGCTGATGTGAGGGGGCCCCTTGGTCTCTGGGACCACCGAGGCCCCCGCCGCTGAGGCGAGGGGGCCTCTTTCGCTTTGCGAGCACCGAGGCCCCCGCCGCTGAGGCGAGGGAGCCTCCGCCGCTTTGGGACCACCGAGGCCCCCTCCGCTGAGGCGAGGGGGCCCCTTGCTCTTTGGGACCACCGAGGCCCCCGCCGCTGAGGCGAGGGGGCCTCTTTCGCTTTGCGAGCACCGAGGCCCCCGCCGCTGAGGCGAGGGGGCCTCCGCCGATTTAGAACCACCGAGGCCCCCGCCGCTGAGGCGAGGGGGCCTCCGCCGCTTTGGGACCACCGAGGCCCCCTCCGCTGAGGCGAGGGGGCCTTCTTGGCTTTGGGACCACCGAGGCCCCCTCCGCTGAGGCGAGGGGGCCCCTTGCTCTTTGGGACCACCAAGGCCCCCGCCGCTGAGGCGAGGGGGCATTCTTGGCTTTGGGACCACCGGGGCCCCCGCCGCTGAGGCGAGGGGGCCTTCTTGGCTTTGGGACCACCGGGGCCCCCGCCGCTGAGGCGAGGGGGCCTCTTTCGCTTTGGGATCACTGAGGCCCCCGCCGCTGAGGCGAGGGGGCCTCTTTCGCTTTGGGAGCACCGAGGCCCCCACCACTGAGGCGAGGGGGCCTCCTTCGCTTTGGGACCACCGAGGCCCCCGCCGCTGAGGCGAGGGGGCTCCTTGCTCGTTGAGATCACCGAGGCCCCCGCCGCTGAGGCGAGGGGGCCTTCTTGGCTTTGGGATCATCGAGGCCCCCGCTGCTGAGGCGAGGGGGCCTCCTTCGCTTTGGGACCACCGAGGCCCCCTCCGCTGAGGCGAGGGGGCCTTCTTGACTTTGGGACCACCGGGGCCCCCGCCGGTGAGGCGAGGGGGCCTCCTTTGCCTTGGGATCACCGAGGCCCCCGCCGTTGAGGGGAGGGGGCCTCTTTCGCTTTTGAAGCACGGAGGCCCCCGCCACTGAGGCGAGGGGGCCTCCGTCGATTTAGATTCACCGAGGCCCCCGCCGCTAAGGCGAGGGGGCCTCCGCCGATTTAGAACCACCGAGGCCCCTGCCGCTGAGGCCAGGGGGCTCCTTGCTCTTTGGGATCACCGAGGCCCCCGCCGGTGAGGCGAGGGGGCCTCCTTGCTCTTTGGGATCACGGAGGCCCCCGCCGCTGAGGCGAGGGGGCCTCCGCCGCTTTGGGACCACTGAGGCCCCCGCTAATGAGGCGAGGGGGCCCCTTGCTCTTTGGGACCACCGAGGCCCCCGCCGCAGAGGCGAGGGGGCCTCTTTCGCTTTGGGATCACCGAGGCCCCCGCCGCTGAGGCGAGGGGGCCTTCTTGGCTTTGGGACCACCGAGGCCCCCTCCGCTGAAGCGCGGCGGCTCCTTGCTCTTTGGGATCACCGAGGCCCCCGCCGCTGAGGCGAGGGAGCCTCCGCCGCTTTGGGACCACCGAGGCCCCCTCCGCTGAGGCGAGGGGGCCTCTTTCCCTTTGGGATCATCGAGGCCCCCTCCGCTGAGGCGAGGGGGCCTCTTTCCCTTTGGGATCATCGAGGCCCCCGCCGCTGAGGCGAGGGGGCCTTCTTGGCTTTGGGACCACCGAGGCCCCCGCCGCTGAGGCGAGGGGGCCCTTTGCTCTTTTGGACCACCGAGGCCCCCTCCGCTGAGGCGAGGGGGCCTCTTTCGCTTTGTGATCACCGAGGCCCCCGCCGCTGAGACGGGGGGGCCTATTCCGCTTGGGATCACCGGGGCCCCCACCGCTGGGGCGAGGCGGCCTCCTTTGCCTTGGGATCACCGAGGCCCCCGCCGCTGTGGCGATGGGGCCTCCATCGCTTTGGGACCACTGAGGCCCCCTTCGCTGAGGCGCGGGGGCCTCCTTCGCTTTGGGATCACCAAGGCCCCCTCCGCTAAGGCGAGGGGGCCTCTTTCGCTTTCGGACCATCAAGGCCCCCTCCGCTGAGGCCAGGGGGCCTCCTTCGCTTTGGGACCACCGAGGCCCCCGCCGCTGAAGCGAGGGGCCCTTCTTGGCTTTGGGACCACCGAGGCCCCCGCCGCTGAGGCGCGGGGGCCTCTTTCGCTTAGGGACCACCGAGGCCCCCGCCGCTGAGGCGAGGGGGCCTCCTCCGCTTTGGGACCACCGAGGCCCCCGCCGCTGAGGCGAGGGGGCCTCTTTCCCTTTGGGACCACCGGGGCCCCCTCCGCTGAGGCGAGGGGGCCTCCTTCGCTTTGGGAGCACCGAGGCCCCCGCCGCTGAGGCGAGGGGGCCTTCTTGGTTTTGGGGACCACCGAGGCCCCCGCCGGTGAGGCGAGGGGGCCTCCTTCGCTTTGGGACCACCGAGGCCCCCTCCGCTGGGCGAGGGGGCCTCTTTCGCTTTGGGAGCAACGAGGCCCCCGCCGCTGAGGCGAGGGGGCCTCTTTCGCTTTGGGATCACCGAGGCCCCCGCCGCTGAGGCGAGGGGGCCCCTTGCTCTTTGGGACCACCGAGGCCCCCGCCGCTGAGGCGAGGGGGCCTCTTTCGCTTTGGGCTCACCGGGGCCCCTGCCGCTGAGGCGAGGGGGCCTTTTCCGCTTTGGGACCACTGAGGCCCCCGCCGCTGAAACGAAGGGGCCTCTTTTGCTTTGGGATCACCGAGGCCCCCGCCGTTGAGACGAGGGGGCCTCCTCCGCTTCGGGGTCACCGAGGCCCCCTCCGCTCAGGCGAGGGGGCTCCTTGCTCTTTGGGACCATCGAGGTCCCCGCCGCTGAGGCGAGGGGGCCTCCTTCGCTTAGGGACCACTGAGGCCCCCGCCGCTGAGACGAGGGGGCCTCTTTCGCTTTGGGACCACCGACGTCCCCGCCGTTGAGGCGAGGGGGCCCCTTGCTCTTTGGGATCACCGAGGCCCCCGCCACTGAGGCGAGGGGGCCTCTTTCGCTTTGGGATCACCGAGGCCCCCGCCGCTGAGACGCGGGGGCCTATTTCGCTTTGGGACCACCGAGGCCCCCGCCGCTGAGGCGAGGGGACCTCCTTCGCTTTGAGACCACCGAGGCCCCCTCCGCTGAGGCGAGGGGGCTCCTTGCTCGTTGGGATCACCGAGGCCCCCGCCGCTGAGGCGAGGGGGCCTCTTTCGCGTTGGGACCACCGAGGCCCCCGCCGCTGAGGCAAGGGGACCTCTTTCGCTTTGGTATCACCGAGGCCCCCGCCGCTGAGGCCAGGGGGCCTCTTTCGCTTTGGGGTCACCAGGGCCCCCGCCGCTGAGGCGAGGGGGCCTTTTCCGCTTTGGGACCACTGAGGCCCCCGCCGCTGACACGAGGGGGCCTCTTTCGCTTTGGGATCACCAAGGCCCCCGCCGCTGAGGCGAGGGGGCCTCCTCCGCTTTGGGGTCACCGAGGCCCCCTCCGCTAAGGCGAGGGGGCTCCTTGCTCTTTGGGACCATCGAGGTCCCCGCCGCTGAGGCGAGGGGGCCTCTTTCGCTTTGGGACCACCGAGGCCCCCTCCGCTGAGGCGAGGGGGCCTCTTTCGCTTTGGGAGCACCGAGGCCCCCGCCGCTGAGACGAGGGGGCCTCCTCCGCTTTGGGGTCACCGAGGCCCCCTCCGCTGAGGCCAGGGGGCTCCTTGCTCGTTGGGATCACCGAGGCCCCCCGCCGCTGAGGCGAGGGGGCCTCTTTCGCTTTGGGACCACCGAAGCCCCCGCCGCTGAGGCGAGGGGGCCTCTTTCGCTTTGGGACCACCGAGGCCCCCGCCGCTGAGGCGAGGGGGCCCCTTGCTCTTTTGCATCACCGAGGCCCCCGCCGCTGAGGCGAGGGGGCCTCTTTCGCTTTGGGATCACCGAGGCCCCCGCCGCTGAGACGCGGGGGCCTATTTCGCTTGGGATCACCGAGGCCCCCGCCGCTGGGGCGAGGGGGCCTCCTTCGTTGTGGGATCACCGAGGCCCCCGCCGCTGAGGCGAGGGGGCCTCCTTTGCCCTGGGATCACCGAGGCCCCCGCCGCTGAGGCGATGGGGCCTCTTTCGCGTTGGGACCATCGAGGCCCCCTCCGCTGAGGGAAGGGGGCCTCCCCCCGGCTTTGGGACCATCGAGGCTCCCTCCAGTGAGGGGAGGGGGCCTTCTTGGCTTTGGGACCACCGAGGCCCCCACCGCTGAGGCGATGGGGCCTCTTTCGCTTTGGGCTCACCGGGGCCCCCGCCGCTGAGGCGAGGGGGCCTCTTTCCCTTTGGGACCACCGAGGCCCCCGCCGCTGAGGTGAGGGGGCCTCTTTCGCTTTGGGACCACCGGGGCCCCCACCGCTGAGGCGAGGGGGGCTTCTTAGCTTTGGGACCACCGGAGCCCCCGACGCTGAGGTGAGGGGTCCCCTTCGCTTTGGGATCAATGAGGCCCCCGCCGCTGAGGCGAGGGGGCCTCCGCCGATTTAGAACCACCGAGGCCGCCGCTGCTGAGGCGAGGGGGCTCCTTGTTCTTTGGGATCACCGAGGCCCCCGCCGCTGAGGCCCCCGCCGCTGAGGCGAGGGGGCCTCTTTCGCTTTGGGATCACCGAGGCCCCCGCCGCTGAGGCGAGGGGGCCCCTTGCTCTTTGGGACCACCGAGGCCCCCGCCGCTGAGGCGAGGGGGCCTCTTTCGCTTTGGGATCATCCAGGCCCCCGCCGATGTGACGGGGGGGCCTATTCCCCTTGGGACCACCGAGGCCCCCACCTCTGGGGCGAGGGGGCCTCCTTTGCCTTGGGATCACCGAGGCCCCCGCCGCTGTGGCGATGGGGCCTCTTCGCTTTGGGATCACCGGGGCCCCCGCCGCTGAGGCGAGGGGGCCTCCATCGGTGTGGGACCACTGAGGCCCCCTCCGCTTAGGCGCGGGGGCCTCCTTCGCTTTGGGATCACCAAGGCCCCCTCCGCTAAGGCGAGGGGGCCTCTTTCGCTTTCGCACCATCGAGGCTCCCACCGCTGAGGCGAGGGGGCCTCCTTCGCTTTGGGACCACCGAGGCCCCCACCGCTAAGGCGAGGGGGCCTCTTTCGCTTAGGGACCACCGAGGCCCCCGCCGCTGAGGCGAGGGGGCCTCCTCCGCTTTGGGACCACCGAGGCCCCCGCCGCTGAGGCGAGGGGGCCTCTTTCGCTTTGGGATCACCGGGGCCCCCGCCGCTGAGGTGAGGGGGCCTTTTCCGCTTTGGGACCACCGAGGCCCCGGCCGCTGAGGCGAGGGGGCCTCTTTCGCTTTGGGATCACCGAGGCCCCCGCCGCTGAGGCGAGTGGGCCTCCGCCGCTTTGGGACCACCAAGGACCCCACCGCTGCGGCGAGGGGGCCTTCTTGGTTTTCAGGACCATCGAGGCCCCCGCCGCTGAGACGAGGGGGCCTCCTGCGCTTTGGGGTCACCGAGGCCCCCGCCGCTGAGGCGAGGGGGCTCCTTGCTCTTTGGGACCATCGAGGTCCCCGCCGCTGGGGCGAGGGGGCCTCCTTCGCTTAGGGACCACCGAGGCCCCTGCTGCTGAGACGAGGGGGCCTCTTTCGCTTTGGGATCACCGAGGCCCCCCGCCGCTGAGGCAAGTGGGCCTCCGCCGCTTTGGGACCACCGAGGACCCCACCGCTGAGACGAGGGGGCCTCCTTCGCTTTGGGACCACGGAGGCCCCCTCCGCTGAGGCGAGGGGGCCTCTTTCGCTTTGGGAGCACCGAGGCCCCCGCCGCTGAGGCGAGGGGACCTCCTACGCTTTGAGACCACCGAGGTCCCCTCCACTGAGGCGAGGGGGCTCCTTGCTCGTTGGGAATCTGAGGCCCCCGCCGCTGAGGCGAGGGGGCCTCTTTCGCTTTGGGACCACCGAGGCCCCCTCCGCTGGGTGCGAGGGGGCCTCCTTCGCTGTGGGACCACCGAGGCCCCCTCCGCTGAGGCGAGGGGGCCTCCTTTGCCTTGGGATCACCGAGGAACCCGCCGCTGAGGCGATGGGGCGTCTTTCGCTTTGGGATCACCGAGGCCCCCTGCGACGAGGCGAGGGGGCCTTCCCCCCGCTTTGGGACCATCGAGGCCCCCTCCGCTGAGGCGAGGGGGCCTCCTTGCTTTGGGACTACCGAGGCCCCCGCCGGTGAGGCGAGGGACCTTCTTCGGCTTTGGGACCACCGAGGCCCCCACCACTGAGGCGAGGGGGCCTCCTTCGCTTTGGGACCACCGAGGCCCCCGCCGCTGAGGCGAGGGGGCCTCTTTCCCTTTGGGACCATGGAGGCCCCCGCCGCTGAGGTGAGGGGGCCTCTTTCGCTTTGGGACCACCGGGGCCCCCGCCGCTGAGGCGAGGGGGCCTTCTTGGCTTTGGGACCACCGGGGCCCCCGCCGCTGAGGCGAGGGGGCCTCTTTCGCTTTGGGATCACTGAGGCCCCCACCGCTGAGGCGAGGGGGCCTCTTTCGGTTTGGGAGCACCGAGGCCCACGCCGCTCAGGCGAGGGGGCCTCCGCCGATTTAGAACCCTCGAGGCCCCCGCCGCTGAGGCGAGGGGGCTCCTTGCTCTTTGGGATCACCGGTGCCCCCGCCGCTGAGGCGAGGGGGCCTCTTTTGCTTTGGGACCACCGAGGCCCCCGCCGCTGAGGCGAGGGGGCCTCCGCCGCTTTGGGACCACCGAGGCCCCCGCCGCTGAGGCGAGGGGGCCCCCTGCTCTTTTCGGGACCACCGAGGCCCCCGCCGCTGAGGCGAGGGGGCCTCTTTTGCTTTGGGATCATCGAGGCCCCCGCCGCTGAGACGGGGGGGCCTATTCCGCTTGGGATCACCGAGGCCCCCACCGCTGGGGCGAGGGGGCCTCCTTTGCCTTGGGATCACCGAGGCCCCCGCCGCTGTGGCGAGGGGGCCTCTTTCGCTTTGGGATCACCGGGGCCCCCGCCGCTGAGGCGAGGGGGCCCCCATCGCTGTGGGACCACTGAGGCCCCCTCCGCTGAGGCGCGGGGGCCTCCTTCGCTTTGGGATCACCAACAGCTATGTGTATAGCGACCTAGTCGGCTATCAGACATCAGACATCAGACTTTTATGGACCATCATTACCAAACCATGAACCCCCCTCCCCCAAACCCCTTGATTACGCACTCCATCAACCCCTCCCCCCCCCGCCCTTGTCCACACCAAATTCTTCGCAGGAACCCCCCCCCCCTGTGACCCCCCCCCCTCACTGTCGGGTGCTTTCCACCCCCCCCCCCCACGGAAAAAAGGCACCACGGACAAAACAAACCCCCCCGTTTGGAAACCAATTGCACACCTGTTGTTGACAGTGTATGTGACAACTTCAATTTGATTCTGAATTTGGTTGTTTGAGCAGACAATTTGTTTGTGTACAACACCCTTGAGGTGTTTTTGATTGTTTGTGGTCTAGGCCTTTGCGCCTTAGACCAGAGACCCCTTCAATGATGAACGCGTTGATCACAACTGAGAAGGGGTTCTGGCATGTTTGCCTCTGCAACCAATTACAATTTGCTGACTGTGAGCCCCTTCAATGACGATGCATGACAATTTACATTTGCTGCTCCGTCACGCGTGGGTCTTCAGTGTCGACCCCCGCAGGGACCTGTTTCTTAGGACCTGTTTTGTGCGGACGGAGCTTTGCGGATTTGCGGCCGAGGAATGGGACTGCCCCCAGCAGTCAGTGTACCATGTCCACCAGAATGTGCACCATGTCCTCCAATGGCCAGCAACCATTTTGAAAACCCTTATTTGTCAATGTCATGTGCAAGCAACATACATCTGAGAAGGGGCTTTGCAGTGATTTCGAATTTGACTTCTTTGTTTTAAACCGCCCCTCTGTCCCAGCCCCGAAGGCTCATTGCAATGTGCTGCACTTTGCCCTGCTCACGCTTTGTTGTTCATTGCAGGATCTGGTGACGACCATTAAAACCCCTGTGCTCCGTCTTGTCGTCCTCCGTCTTGCCGTGGTGTTTCTTGAGGAAGTTTGGAAAACCATGCAGAGAAATCCATAGTGTAGGGAAAACACCCCCCACGCAACCCCATGCACAATGGTGTGGAAAAGCCTGCCTTGCCTCTTTCAGTGTCAGCATCACATGGTGTGTGTCTGTGATGTTCGATGTTCTGTTGGTTCTGTGTGTAGTGGAAAAACATGGAAAAAATCACAGACTACATATTACGCACAGACTACAATTCTCAGAGGTGTGCTATGGTCTAAGTCGTGAACATTTGCAACTTTGGTGCCACGTGTCGCATTGCATTTCTTTTGAAGGTGTATTTGAACGTGTGCTGTTTGTTCCTGAAAAACACCCATGGAGGTGTTTGGTATGTCCATGGTCTAGGCCCTGGCGCCTACGACCACATACCCCTTCGATGAGGAATGTGCCGACGACAACTGAGAAGGGGTTCTGATTTCCTGGTATTTGCTTCCAGCCACATATTGCAACCCCGTCCCGATTGGTTGTTAGTAGTTGTGGGTTGTGCAGTTTGCAACCATTTTCAGCCCCTTCGATGATGGCGACGTTGTGTGTGCACGGGCGTGCTCCGTGGAACTTGGGTCTGGGCTGCAACAGGGAGCCATGCGCAGACCCCTGCAGGGACCTTTTTCTTAGGCCCTGTTTTGTGTTCCACGGATTTTTTGAACTGCCACTGCCAATGCCCAAATCCAGCCAATACCGCACCTGAGGCGGGTCCCGAAGCAAACAGTTGAGACGCTTAGCATGTAACCCTGTGGTATAGCGCTGTGGTACACCGCTCCCCAAAAAACCATGAATCCAATGCAAGGTCCTTTGTGCACATGCAGTGGGATAGCCGAGAAGGGGCTCTTCTCTGATGTTGTGTTGCCAAGTGTGTGTTACGAGTGTTACGCATCCCCTTCAATGATTTTTTGTTTCTAAGGGCGCAAACGTAGGGGGATGCTTAGCCGACGTCGGGTCTGTGCTTCCCCCACAGCAGAGGCACAGACCCCTGCAGGGACCTTTTTTCTTAGGCCCTGTTTGGGTCGGCAGAGCTGTTGAGAAAGTGGGGCGTGAAAGAGCATTTGCCTAAGCATGGGAAAATCAGTACCATCCAACTCCACATCCGGGGGGGAAGGGATCCGGCTTCGCACACGCAGCATCCCTAAAGAGCCCTCGAGGCGTAGCCCCTGTCCCGGCCAAGTATGGTGCAAAGCCAAAGCCAAAGGCAATGGCACCACCACCATCACCACCATGCGCGCGACAGGGCGCCCAACCCTCTGCCCTGCAACTGCGTGCCCCAAGACATTTTTCAAACATCCCCATAGTCGTATGGCGCCCGGAGGCTGACGCTTCCACCAAAAACAATGTTATGAGAAGGGGCTCTGCTTTGGCTGTTTTGGTTACCATTCTCAGAGGTGTGCGTTGCTAATACTTTTGTGTCTTGGTTCTGTTTGATTTGATGGATTTGATGGATTTTATTTTATTAGATGGAGCATGCATTGTGCCATGTATTTATGCATCCCCTTCGATAATGTGTCAGCCATGTGGGAACAATCTGTCCAGGGCCTACTGTTATAGGCCCTTTTTTGTTGGATGGAGCCAGGCATCTCCCCATACTCCAACAGATCTGCATGTTTGCCAAACTTGCCAAAGACCACTGCAATCAGCCCTACTGCACCCTTGTGCTGCACAACATATGCCAGCCCCTACCTTGACAGCTTGTTTGGGTCATTGCGCAGATTCCGGCCCCAAGGTTTCTTTTTCATTCTGTCTTGCTGGGCGCAGTACTGTCCAATGTGGCGGACTGCATTTGAGTTGGGTGATGCAGAATTCCCACTGTCAACCCAAAAAAAAACTGAGAAGGGGCTCTGCTATGTGGGTACTGGTGGTCCATTGATTTAATGTGGTTGTGATTTCATGGTCTGTTTTGGTTTGTATCGCACTTGATTTTATTTTATTTGGCGGATCATGCAAAACACCCTTGAGGTGTTTAGTACGTCCGTGGTCTAGGCCATGGCGCCTATGACCATAGACCCCTTCAATGATGAACATGCTGCCCACTACTGAGAAGGGGTCCCATGTCACATTCTCCTGGTACCTATGTCCCTTCAACGCTTATCTGTTCCTTGCTGTGCATGTCTCTCTCGACACAAAGGGAAATGCGTGTATTGCCTAGGAGACAAGTGTGCGCTGAGCCTCTTCTACACATAGGGCACTCTTTTGTCATCGACCCTTGACCCTTGAGGCGAGGAAGCGCGTCTAGGGTCTAGACCGTTGCGTCTCTGACCCAGACATTTGAGTTGGGCCTGCCCCAGCACCCATGCGTTCATCCTTCACCCACTGCGGGCTGCAATTTGCCATGTCGTCTAGCCCCCTTAGCGTGGCCTCTTCCGCCCCCTCCAGCCCTTCGTTCCCGGAAGTGCATTGGCATGATTCGCATCGGTTTTGCACCACCAGCACCTTGCAATTCTTTTTGTACCGCACGCGCTGCCGGACCAGTATCCTGGTACAACAGTACCAGATGACCCAACCGCTGGCCACGGTCATGCGTGCCTTGTTTACGGGGGGGGCAGTTGGCCACTACCACTCATCTGAGCACCCCCTCCCCGACCCCATCATGAACAACCCCATCCGCATTGTGGACCTTGCTGGGTCCACCTGATGGGGGGAGTTGGAGCAGACTTTGGGGGCACAGGACCTAGGTAGAATGTTCCACGACGTACAAGAAGCATGGGCCACCCTGCGAATGGATCCGGTGTTGCTGAACAAGGGGGGCCTGAGCATGGAGGAGGGTCTGCTGGTGTGCCATTTTTTGGAGTATGCTGCCAGGAAAGGGACCTACCCAGCACAGTCGGTAGCGGTAGTGACAACTCACTACGCGCTGATGGTGTGGCTGAAACACTGCGTGGCGTTTGTTGGCCGCAAGTGGCAGGCCCATCATGTAAACCTCCTCAGAACGGTTGCGACCCTCGATAGGTTCCAGGGGCTGCAAGCCCCAGTGATCCTGGCCTCCCTGGTGTCCACGACACCAGGGATCATGCACAACATCTGGCGGTCAAACAACCTGACCAGCAGGGCGCAGTCGGAGCTGCACCTCTTCGGGCAATTTCCACAGTGGGCCACCCAAACCACCCCTGGTGTATGGCTCGAGGCACTGCACGCGATGCAGTGGGAAGCAGCCTCCGGGACTGTGAGCGACACTCTTGAGCTGGCAGGGGTTCTGAGGGAGGCCGCAACTGTGGAGAAGATTGTGCATGGCACAATCTACCGGTTGGCTTGGGGGGGTGGTGGGGCACTGGCTGTGGAAGCCATGGAGGAGGCACAAGAGGGCACGGGACCCATGGGGGTATTCACCAGGCAGTGCGGATCAGTTGCTTGACTTTGAGCGCATCATGGCCAACACTCGGAAGGATGAGGTGTCTGTTTCTCTCAGCGATGCACGGGGGAACATTGTGAAACCCCGCCTTCTGGGGGTCATCCTGCCTGACTTCACCGAATGGGCGCTCCCGTACGTCTTGGTTGAGGACGATGGACAAGGGGACAGAGGACAGGGGGACTGGGGGGGGCTGGTGAGGGTAACCCACACGTCCAAGCTTGACGTGTGGGAGCAGCGACTCGTCCAGCACCTGGTGGGAAGGCCCCTCTTCTACAAGCAAAAGTACAGCAACAAGGAGACAGTAGGGACGTACCGCACGATCCACCTGCCCTTGTGGCAGGACGCGTACGCCTGCCTGGATTCCCTGCCGTTCTTGTGTGCAGAATTCCGCACCCCTATTGGTGTGTACGTGGCGTCCCTGCTCCATGGTGTGCACCCCTGCCCTGGGGCCCTTGGGGTGTGTGCACCAATTCCGGTGCACGAGGAGGAAGCCCCCCAATGTGGGTGGCGCAAGCTGCCCCACGGGGTGAAAGATTACATTCTGGGCCGCCACTAACCCTGTATGTAGAAGAACATGCATTGACCCATGGCCTCTGAAACAACTTGCCACATCACAACAGTACCGGCCACAGCACCAGCGGGAAAGAGTACACACATGTGATCACCACCAGGTTTGCTGCACTGTGCGTTCATTATGTTTGCCTGCAATGGTACGAGTGTGCCCATGCCTGCCTGCCCAAGATTGAAGGAGGTCTCCAAGGTCTTCAGGGTGGGGATGCCCAAAAAGGAGGTTGAAGCCAAGCCAACGATAATTGCCGTTCAACAATGATACATGACAATGACAGTGCGGATGGGGTTCCATCAAATATTTGGGGGCTCTACACCCCCAAAATATTTCACGGAAGGGGTTCCGTCAAATATTTGGGGGCTCTACACCCCCAAAATATTTGACGGAACCCCATCCGTCAAATATTTGGGGGCTCTACACCCCCCAAATATTTCACGGATGGGGTTCCGTCAAATATTTGGGGGGTCTACACACCCAAAATATTTGACGGAACCCCATCCGTCAAATATTTGGGGGCTCTACACCCCCAAAAAATTGGACGGAAGGGGTTCCGTCAAATATTTGGGGGCTCTACACCCCCAAAATATTTGACGGAACCTCATCCATCAAATATTTGGGGGCTCTACACCCCCAAAATATTTCACGGAAGGGGTTCCGTCAAATATTTGGGGGCTCTACACCCCCAAAATATTTGACGGAACCCCATCGGTCAAATATTTGGGGGGTCTACACCCCCAAAATATTTGACGGAAGGGGTTCCGTGAAATATTTGGGGGCTCGACACCCCCAAAATATTTCACGGAAAGGGTTCCGTCAAATATTTGGGGGCTCTACACCCCCAAAATATTTCACGGAAGGGGTTCCGTCAAATACTTGGGGGGTCTACACCCCGAAAACATTTGACGGATGGGGTTCCGTCAAATATTTGGGGGCTCTACACCCCCAAAATATTTGACGGATGGGGTTCCGTCAAATATTTGGGGTCTCTACCGCCCCAAAATATTTGACGGATGGGGTTCCGTCAAATATTTGGGGGCTCTACACCCCCAAAATATTTGACGGAACCCCATCGGTCAAATATTTGGGGGCTCTACACCCCCAAAATATTTCACGGAAGGGGTTCCGTCAAATATTTGGGGGCTCTACAGCCCCCAAATATTTGACGGAAGGGGTTTCGTCAATTATTTGGGGGCTCTACACCCCCAAAAAATTTCACGGAAGGGGTTCCGTCAAACATTTGGGGGCTCTACAGCCCCAAAATATTTGACGGAAGGGGTTCCGTCAAATATTCGGGGGCTCTACACCCCCAAAATATTTCACGGAACCCCTTCCGTCAAATATTTGGGGGTCTACAGCCCCCGAATATTTGACGCATGGGGTTCCGTCAAATATTTGGGGGCTCTACACCCCCAAAATATTTGACGGATGGGGTTCCGTCAAATATTCGGGGGCTCTACAGCCCCAAAATATTTGACCGATGGGGTTCCGTCAAATATTTGGGGGTTCTACAGCCCCAAAATATTTGACGGAAGGGGTTCCGTCAAATATTTGGGGGCTCTACACCCCCAAAATATTTCACGGAAGGGGTTCCGTCAAATATTTGGGGGCTCTATAGCCCCAAAATAATTGACGGAAGGGGTTCCGTCAAATATTTGGGCGGTCTACAGCCCCAAAATATTTGACGGAAGGGGTTCCGTCAAATATTTGGGGGCTCTACAGCCCCAAAATATTTGACGGATGGGGTTCCGTCAAATATTTGGGGGCTCTACACCTTCAAAATATTTCACGGAACCCCTTCCGTCAAATATTTGGGGGGTCCACAGCCCCCAAATATTTGACGGAAGGGGTTCCGTCAAATATTTGGGGGGTCTACAGCCCCCAAATATTTGACGGAAGGGGTTCCGTCAAATATTTGGGGGCTCTACACCCCCAAAATATTTCACGGAAGGGGTTCCGTCAAATATTTGGGGGGTCTACAGCCCCCAAATATTTCACGGAAGGGGTTCCGTCAAATATTTGGGGGCTCTACACCCCCAAAATATTTCACGGAACCCCTTCCATCAAGTATTTGGGGGGTTCGGAGCCCCCAAATATTTGACGGATGGGGTTGCGTCAAATATTTGGGGGCTCTAAACCCCCAAAATATTTCACGGAAGGGGTTCCGTCAAATATTTGGGGGGTCTACAGCCCCCAAATATTTGACGGAAGGGTTTCCGTCAAATATCTGGGGGGTCACAGCCCCCAAATATTTGACGGATGGGGTTCCGTCAAATATTGGGGGGGTCTGCAGCCCCCAAATATTTCACGGAAGGGGTTCCGTCAAATATTTGGGGGGTCTACAGCCCCCAAATATTTGACGGAAGGGGTTCCGTCAAATATTTGGGGGCTCTACAGCCCCCACATATTTGACGGATGGGGTTCCGTCAAATATTTGAGGGCTCTACAGCCCCAAAATATTTGACGGAAGGGGTTCCGTCAAATATTTGGGGGGTCTACAGCCCCCAAATATTTCACGGAAGGGGTTCCGTCAAATATTTGGGGGCTCTACAGCCCCCAAATATTTCACGGAAGGGGTTCCGTCAAATATTTGGGGGCTCTACACCCCCAAAATATTTGACGGATGGGGTTCCGTCAAATATTTGGGGGCTCTACACCCCCAAAATATTTCACGGAAGGGGTTCCGTCAAATATTTGGGGGGTCTACAGCCCCCAAATATTTCACGGAAGGGGTTCCGTCAAATATTTGGGGGCTCTACAGCCCCCAAATATTTCACGGAAGGGGTTCCGTCAAATATTTGGGGGCTCTACACCCCCAAAATATTTGACGGATGGGGTTCCGTCAAATATTTGGGGGCTCTACACGCCCAAAACATTTCACTGAACCCCTTCCGTCAAATATTTTGGGGGGTCTACAGCCCCCAAATATTTGACGGATGGGGTTCCGTCAAATGTTTGGGGGCTCTACACCCCCAAAATATTTGACGGATGGGGTTCCGTCAAATATTTGGGGGCTCTACACCCCCAAAATATTTCACGGAAGGGGTTCCGTCAAATATTTCGGGGGTGTACAGCCCCCAAATATTTGACGGAAGGGGTTCCGTCAAATATTTGGGGGCTCTACACCCCCAAAATATTTGACGGATGGGGTTCCATCAAATATTTGGGTGCTCTACACCCTCAAAACATTTGACGAATGGGGTTCCGTCAAATATTTGGGGGCTCTACAGCCCAAAAATATTTGACGGATGGGGTTCCGTCAAATATTTGGGGGCTCTACACCCCCAAAATATTTCACGGATGGGGTTCCGTCAAATATTTGGGGGGTCTACAGCCCCCAGATATTTCAGTGAAGGGGTTCCGTCAAATATTTGGGGGCTCTACACCCCCAAAATATTTGACGGATTGGGTTGCGTCAAATATTTGGGGGCTCTACACCCCCAAAATATTTCACGGAAGGGGTTCCGTCAAATATTTGGGGGGTCTACAGCCCCCAAATATTTGACGGATGGGGTTCCGTCAAATATCTGGGGGGTCACAGCCCCCAAATATTTCACGGAAGGGGTTCCGTCAAATATTTTGGGGGTCTACAGCCCCCAAATATTTGACGGAAGGGGTTCCGTCAAATATGTGGGGGCTCTACAGCCCCCAAATATTTGACGGATGGGGTTCCGTCAAATATTTGGGGGCTCTACAGCCCCAAAATATTTGACGGATGGGGTTCCGTCAAATATTTGGGGGCTCTACACCCCCAAAATATTTCACGGAAGGGGTTCCGTCAAATATTTGGGGGATCTACAGCCCCCAAAAATTTCACGCAAGGGGTTCCGTCAAATATTTGGGGGCTCTACACCCCCAAAATATTTCACGGAAGGGGTTCCGTCAAATATTTGGGGGCTCTACACCCCCAAAATATTTGACGGATGGGGTTCCGTCAAATATTTGGGGGCTCTACACCCCCAAAATATTTGACCGATGGGGTTCCGTCAAATATTTGGGGGCTCTACACCCCCCCGAAATATTTCACGGCAGGGGTTCCGTCAAATATTTCGGGGGTGTACAGCCCCCAAATATTTGACGGAAGGGGTTCCGTCAAATATTTGGGGGCTCTACAGCCCCAAAATATTTGACGGATGGGGTTCCGTCAAATATTTGGGGGCTCTACACCCCCAAAATATTTCAAGGAAGGGGTTCCGTCAAATATTTGGGGGGTCTACAGCCCCCAAATATTTCACGGAAGGGGTTCCGTCAAATATTTGGGGGCTCTACACCCCCAAAATATTTGACGGATGGGGTTGCGTCAAATATTTGGCAGCTCTACACCCCCAAAATATTTCACGGAAGGGGTTCCGTCAAATATTTGGGGGGTCTACAGCCCCCAAATATTTGATGGATGGGGTTCCGTCAAATATTTGGGGGCTCTACACCCCCAAAATATTTCACAGAAGGGGTTCCGTCAAATATTTGGGGGGTCTATAGCCCCCAAATATTTGATGGATGGGGTTCCGTCAAATATTTGGGGGGTCTATAGCCCCCAAATATTTCACGGATGGGGTTCCGTCAAATATCTGGGGGGTCACAGCCCCCAAATATTTCACGGAAGGGGTTCCGTCAAATATTTGCGGGGTCTACAGCCCCCAAATATTTGACGGAAGGGGTTCCGTCAAATATGTGGGGGCTCTACAGCCCCCAAATATTTGACGGATGGGGTTCCGTCAAATATTTGGCGGCTCTACACCCCCAAAATATTTGACGGAAGGGGTTCCGTCAAATATTTGGGGGATCTACAGCCCCCAAATATTTCACCGAAGGCGTTCCGTCAAATATTTGGGGGTTCTACACCCCCAAAATATTTGATGGATGGGGTTCCGTCAAATATTTGGGGGCTCTACAGCCCCAAATATTTGACGGATGGGGTTCCGTCAAATATTTGGGGGCTCTACACCACCAAAATATTTCACGGAACCCCTTCCGTCAAATATTTTGGGGGGTCTACAACCCCCAAATATTTGACGGAAGGGGTTCCGTCAAATATGTGGGGGCTCTACAGCCCCCAAAATATTTGACGGATGGGGTTCCGTCAAATATTTGGGGGCTCTACAGCCCCAAAATATTTGACGGATGGGGTTCCGTCAAATATTTGGGGGCTCTACACCCCCAAAATATTTCACGGAAGGGGTTCCGTCAAATATTTGGGGGATCTACAGCCCCCAAATATTTCACGGAAGGGGTTCCGTCAAATATTTGGGGGCTCTACACCCCCAAAATATTTGACGGATGGGGTTCCGTCAAATATTTGGGGGCTCTACAGCCCCAAAATATTTCACGGAAGGGGTTCCGTCAAATATTTGGGGGCTCTACACCACCAAAATATTTCACGGAAGGGGTTCCGTCAAATATCTGGGGGGTCACAGCCCCCAAATATTTCACGGAAGGGGTTCTGTCAAATATTTGCGGGGTCTACAGCCCCCAAATATTTGACGGAAGGGGTTCCGTCAAATATGTGGGGGCTCTACAGCCCCCAAATATTTGACGGATGGGGTTCCGTCAAATATTTGGCGGCTCTACACCCCCAAAATATTTGACGGAAGGGGTTCCGTCAAATATTTGGGGGATCTACAGCCCCCAAATATTTCACCGAAGGGGTTCCGTCAAATATTTGGGGGTTCTACACCCCCAAAATATTTGATGGATGGGGTTCCGTCAAATATTTGGGGGCTCTACAGCCCCAAAATATTTGACGGATGGGGTTCCGTCAAATATTTGGGGGCTCTACACCACCAAAATATTTCACGGAACCCCTTCCGTCAAATATTTTGGGGGGTCTACAACCCCCAAATATTTGACGGAAGGGGTTCCGTCAAATATGTGGGGGCTCTACAGCCCCCAAAATATTTGACGGATGGGGTTCCGTCAAATATTTGGGGGCTCTACAGCCCCAAAATATTTGACGGATGGGGTTCCGTCAAATATTTGGGGGCTCTACACCCCCAAAATATTTCACGGAAGGGGTTCCGTCAAATATTTGGGGGATCTACAGCCCCCAAATATTTCACGGAAGGGGTTCCGTCAAATATTTGGGGGCTCTACACCCCCAAAATATTTGACGGATGGGGTTCCGTCAAATATTTGGGGGCTCTACACCCCCAAAATATTTCACGGAAGGGGTTCCGTCAAATATTTGGGGGCTCTACACCACCAAAATATTTCACGGAACCCCTTCCGTCAAATATTTTGGGGGGTCTACAGCCCCCAAATATTTGACGGATAGGGTTCCGTCAAATATTTGGGGGCTCTACACCCCCAAAATATTTGACGGAAGGGGTTCCGTCAAATATTTGGGGGCTCTACACCCCCAAAATATTTCACGGATGGGGTTCCGTCAAATATTTCGGGGGTGTACAGCCCCCAAATATTTGACGGAAGGGGTTCCGTCAAATATTTGGGGGCTCTACACCCCCAAAATATTTGACGGATGGGGTTCCGTCAAATATTTGGGGGCTCTACAGCCCCCAAATATTTCACGGAAGGGGTTCCGTCAAATATTTGGGGGCTCTACACCACCAAAATATTTCACGGAACCCCTTCCGTCAAATATTTTGGGGGGTCTACAGCCCCCAAATATTTGACGGATAGGGTTCCGTCAAATATTTGGGGGCTCTACACCCCCAAAATATTTGACGGAAGGGGTTCCGTCAAATATTTGGGGGCTCTACACCCCCAAAATATTTCACGGAAGGGGTTCCGTCAAATATTTGGGGGGTCTACAGCCCCCAAATATTTCACGGAAGGGGTTCCGTCAAATATTTGGGGGCTCTACACCCCCAAAATATTTGACGGATGGGGTTCCGTCAAATATTTGGGGGCTCTACAGCCCCAAAATATTTGACGGATGGGGTTCCGTCAAATATTTGGGGGCTCTACAGCCCCAAAATATTTCACGGAAGGGGTTCCGTCAAATATTTGGGGGGTCTACAGCCCCCAAATATTTCACGGAAGGGGTTCCGTCAAATATTTGGGGGGTCTACAGCCCCCAAATATTTGACGGAAGGGGTTCCGTCAAATATTTGGGGGGTCTACAGCCCCAAAATGTTTCACGGATGGGGTTCCGTCAAATATTTGGGGGCTCTACAGCCCCGAAATATTTGACGGAACCCCATCTGTCAAATATTTGGGGGCTCTACACCCCCAAAATATTTGACGGAAGGCGTTCCGTCAAATATTTGGGGGGTCTACAGCCCCCAAATATTTGACGGAAGGGGTTCCGTCAAATATTTTGGGGGTCTACACCCCCAAAATATTTCACGGAAGGGGTTCCGTCAAATACTTGGGGGGTCTACACCCCGAAAACATTTGACGGATGGGGTTCCGTCAAATGTTTGGGGGCTCTACACCCCCAAAATATTTCACGGAAGGGGTTCCGTCAAATATTTGGGGGATCTACAGCCCCCAAAAATTTCACGCAAGGGGTTCCGTCAAATATTTGGGGGCTCTACACCCCCAAAATATTTCACGGAAGGGGTTCCGTCAAATATTTGGGGGCTCTACACCCCCAAAATATTTGACGGATGGGGTTCCGTCAAATATTTGGGGGCTCTACACCCCCAAAATATTTGACCGATGGGGTTCCGTCAAATATTTGGGGGCTCTACACCCCCCCGAAATATTTCACGGCAGGGGTTCCGTCAAATATTTGGGGGGTGTACAGCCCCCAAATATTTGACGGAAGGGGTTCCGTCAAATATTTGGGGGCTCTACAGCCCCAAAATATTTGACGGATGGGGTTCCGTCAAATATTTGGGGGCTCTACACCCCCAAAATATTTCAAGGAAGGGGTTCCGTCAAATATTTGGGGGGTCTACAGCCCCCAAATATTTCACGGAAGGGGTTCCGTCAAATATTTGGGGGCTCTACACCCCCAAAATATTTGACGGATGGGGTTGCGTCAAATATTTGGGGGCTCTACACCCCCAAAATATTTCACGGACGGGGTTCCGTCAAATATTTGGGGGGTCTACAGCCCCCAAATATTTGATGAATGGGGTTCCGTCAAATATTTGGGGGCTCTACACCCCCAAAATATTTCACAGAAGGGGTTCCGTCAAATATTTGGGGGGTCTATAGCCCCCAAATATTTGACGGATGGGGTTCCGTCAAATATCTGGGGGGTCACAGCCCCCAAATATTTCACGGAAGGGGTTCCGTCAAATATTTGCGGGGTCTACAGCCCCCAAATATTTGACGGAAGGGGTTCCGTCAAATATGTGGGGGCTCTACAGCCCCCAAATATTTGACGGATGGGGTTCCGTCAAATATTTGGCGGCTCTACAGCCCCCAAATATTTCACGGAAGGGGTTCCGTCAAATATTTGGGGGCTCTACAGCCCCCAAATATTGCACCGAAGGGGTTCCGTCAAATATTTGGGGGTTCTACACCCCCAAAATATTTGATGGATGGGGTTCCGTCAAATATTTGGGGGCTCTACAGCCCCAAAATATTTGACGGATGGGGTTCCGTCAAATATTTGGGGGCTCTACACCACCAAAATATTTCACGGAACCCCTTCCGTCAAATATTTTGGGGGGTCTACAACCCCCAAATATTTGACGGAAGGGGTTCCGTCAAATATGTGGGGGCTCTACAGCCCCCAAAATATTTGACGGATGGGGTTCCGTCAAATATTTGGGGGCTCTACAGCCCCAAAATATTTGACGGATGGGGTTCCGTCAAATATTTGGGGGCTCTACACCCCCAAAATATTTCACGGAAGGGGTTCCGTCAAATATTTGGGGGATCTACAGCCCCCAAATATTTCACGGAAGGGGTTCCGTCAAATATTTGGGGGCTCTACACCCCCAAAATATTTGACGGATGGGGTTCCGTCAAATATTTGGGGGCTCTACAGCCCCAAAATATTTCACGGAAGGGGTTCCGTCAAATATTTGGGGGCTCTACACCACCAAAATATTTCATGGAACCCCTTCCGTCAAATATTTTGGGGGGTCTACAGCCCCCAAATATTTGACGGATAGGGTTCCGTCAAATATTTCGGGGCTCTACACCCCCAAAATATTTGACGGAAGGGGTTCCGTCAAATATTTGGGGGCTCTACACCCCCAAAATATTTCACGGATGGGGTTCCGTCAAATATTTCGGGGGTGTACAGCCCCCAAATATTTGACGGAAGGGGTTCCGTCAAATATTTGGGGGCTCTACACCCCCAAAATATTTGACGGATGGGGTTCCGTCAAATATTTGGGGGCTCTACACTCCCCAAATATTTGACGGATGGGGTTCCGTCAAATATTTGGGGGCTCTACACCCCCAAAATATTTGACGGATGGGGTTCCGTCAAACATTTGGGGGCTCTACAGCCCCCAAATATTTCACGGAAGGGGTTCCGTCAAATATTTGGGGGGTCTACAGCCCCCAAATATTTCACGGAAGGGGTTCCGTCAAATATTTGGGGGCTCTACACCCCCAAAATATTTGACGGATGGGGTTCCGTCAAATATTTGGGGGCTCTACACCCCCCAAATATTTGACGGATGGGGTTCCGTCAAATATTTGGGGGCTCTACAGCCCCCAAATATTTCACGGAAGGGGTTCCGTCAAATATTTGGGGGGTCTACAGCCCCCAAATATTTCACGGAAGGGGTTCCGTCAAATATTTGGGGGCTCTACACCCCCAAAATATTTGACGGATGGGGTTCCGTCAAATATTTGGGGGCTCTACACCCCCCAAATATTTGACGGATGGGGTTCCGTCAAATATTTGGGGGCTCTACAGCCCCAAAATATTTCACGGAAGGGGTTCCGTCAAATATTTGGGGGGTCTACAGCCCCCAAATATTTGACGGAAGGGGTTCCGTCAAATATTCCGGGGGTCTACAGCCCCAAAATGTTTCACGGATGGGGTTCCGTCAAATATTTGGGGGCTCTACACCCCCAAAATATTTGACGGAACCCCATCTGTCAAATATTTGGGGGCTCTACACCCCCAAAATATTTGACGGAAGGCGTTCCGTCAAATATTTGGGGGGTCTACAGCCCCCAAATATTTGACGGAAGAGGTTCCGTCAAATATTTTGGGGGTCTACACCCCCAAAATATTTAACGGAAGGGGTTCCGTCAAATACTTGGGGGGTCTACACCCCGAAAACATTTGACGGATGGGGTTCCGTCAAATATTTGGGGGCTCTACACCCCCAAAATATTTGACGGATGGGGTTCCGTCAAATATTTGGGGGCTCTACACTCCCCAAATATTTGACGGATGGGGTTCCGTCAAATATTTGGGGGCTCTACACCCCCAAAATATTTGACGGATGGGGTTCCGTCAAACATTTGGGGGCTCTACAGCCCCCAAATATTTCACGGAAGGGGTTCCGTCAAATATTTGGGGGGTCTACAGCCCCCAAATATTTCACGGAAGGGGTTCCGTCAAATATTTGGGGGCTCTACACCCCCAAAATATTTGACGGATGGGGTTCCGTCAAATATTTGGGGGCTCTACACCCCCCAAATATTTGACGGATGGGGTTCCGTCAAATATTTGGGGGCTCTACAGCCCCAAAATATTTCACGGAAGGGGTTCCGTCAAATATTTGGGGGGTCTACAGCCCCCAAATATTTGACGGAAGGGGTTCCGTCAAATATTCCGGGGGTCTACAGCCCTTAAATGTTTCACGGATGGGGTTCCGTCAAATATTTGGGGGCTCTACAGCCCCATAATATTTGACGGAACCCCATCTGTCAAATATTTGGGGGCTCTACACCCCCAAAATATTTGACGGAAGGCGTTCCGTCAAATATTTGGGGGGTCTACAGCCCCCAAATATTTGACGGAAGGGGTTCCGTCAAATATTTTGGGGGTCTACACCCCCAAAATATTTCACGGAAGGGGTTCCGTCAAATACTTGGGGGGTCTACACCCCGAAAACATTTGACGGATGGGGTTCCGTCAAATGTTTGGGGGCTCTACAGCCCCCAAATATTTGACGGATGGGGTTCCGTCAAATATTTGGGGGCTCTACACCCCCAAAATATTTCACGGAAGGGGTTACGTCAAATATTTGGGGGCTCTACAGCCCCAAAATATTTGACGGATGGGGTTCCGTCAAATATTTGGGGGCTCTACAGCCCCAAAATATTTGACGGATGGGGTTCCGTCAAATATTTGGGGGCTCTACACCCCCAAAATATTTCACGGAAGGGGTTCCGTCAAATATTGTGGGGGTCTACAGCCCCCAAATATTTCACGTAAGGGGTTCCGTCAAATATTTGGGGGCTCTACACCCCCAAAATATTTGACGGATGGGGTTCCGTCAAATATTTGGGGGCTCTACACCCCCAAAATATTTCACGGAACCCCTTCCGTCAAATGTTTGGGGGGTCCACAGCCCCCAAATATTTGACGGATGGGGTTCCGTCAAATATTTGGGGGCTCTACACCCCCAAAATATTTGACGGATGGGGTTCCGTCAAATATTTGGAGGCTCTACACCCCCAAAATATTTGACGGATGGGGTTCCGTCAAATATTTGGGGGGTCTACAGCCCCCAAATATTTCACGGAAGGGGTTCCGTCAAATATTTGGGGGGTCTACAGCCCCCAAATATTTGACGGAAGTGGTTCCGTCAGATATTTGGGGGGTCTACAACCCCAAATATTTGACGGATGGGGTTCCGTCAAATATTTGGGGGCTCTACAGCCCCAAAATATTTGACGGAACCCCATCCGTCAAATATTTGGGGGCTCTACACCCCCAAAATATTTGACGGATGGGGTTCCGTCAAATGTTTGGGGGCTCTACAGCCCCCAAATATTTGACGGATGGGGTTCCGTCAAATATTTGGGGGCTCTACACCCCCAAAATATTTCACGGAAGGGGTTACGTCAAATATTTGGGGGCTCTACAGCCCCAAAATATTTGACGGATGGGGTTCCGTCAAATATTTGGGGGCTCTACACCCCCAAAATATTTCACGGAACCCCTTCCGTCAAATGTTTGGGGGGTCCACAGCCCCCAAATATTTGACGGATGGGGTTCCGTCAAATATTTGGGGGCTCTACACCCCCAAAATATTTGACGGATGGGGTTCCGTCAAATATTTGGAGGCTCTACACCCCCAAAATATTTGACGGATGGGGTTCCGTCAAATATTTGGGGGGTCTACAGCCCCCAAATATTTCAGGGAAGGGGTTCCGTCAAATATTTGGGGGGTCTACAGCCCCCAAATATTTGACGGAAGTGGTTCCGTCAGATATTTGGGGGGTCTACAACCCCAAATATTTGACGGATGGGGTTCCGTCAAATATTTGGGGGCTCTACAGCCCCAAAATATTTGACGGAACCCCATCCGTCAAATATTTGGGGGCTCTACACCCCCAAAATATTTGACGGAAGGGGTTCCGTCAAATATTTGGGGGGTCTACAGCCCCCAAATATTTGACGGAAGGGGTTCCGTCAAATATTTGGCGGCTCTACACCCCCAAAATATTTCATGGAAGGGGTTCCGTCAAATATTTGGGGGCTCTACAGCCCCAAAATATTTCACGGAAGGGGTTCCGTCAAATATCTGGGGGGTCTACACCCCCAAAACATTTGACGGATGGGGTTCCGTCAAATACCCCCCAATATCTCACCCCCAAAACATTCCGGGGGTATGCCGCGTTCAGGTTCTGTGGTTTCATGTGTACTTTTTCTCCTTGTAGTTTGTTTTTGCCTCATTACACCTTTCCCCTTGCGAGTTTGCGGTCTGCCAGTTCGCCTACTGTGCGCCTTTGAGCCACAGCTACCTAGCTCGGTCCGAGCCATTGCGCTTCGCGACTGAACCTTGATCGCCTACTGTGCGCCTTTGAGCCACAACTTTCGGTTTCAGTCTGAGCCACTGCGCTTCGCGACTGAACTCTGGTTGTCTATTGTGCGCCTTTGAGCCACAGCTTTCGGTTTCAGTCCAAGCCATTGGGCTTCGCGACTAAGCCTTGACGTAGCCACTGCGTGCCTCTGAGCCGCAGCACTTCGTTTGTTGTCATAGCCCTAGCGCTCTCGACAACAAACCCACCAGCAACGGCGTCTCCTAGACCAGCCGGTGAGCCTGAGGACCAGCCCGGCTGGCACTTTGAGTACCAAGGACCTGCCCTTGATTGCCCCCCCCGAGTTGTGGGAGCCCCATAGTGGTCACGGTTGTGGACCCTGCAAGCCTCGAAGGTCACCCAAACCACTAACAGTCGTGGTGCACGAGCCAAGCAATGGACCAGCCTGCTCAATGGCCACCGGAGCACTTGCTGGAGCCAGCAAGAATGAAGTATGGCCTAATGCTGGCCACAGGACAATTGGGGTGGGAGGCCACACCGGAGGTGGCCGGGCGCCTATGGCGACGGTTGAGGGACCGCATGGCCTCGTGTGACCTTGACGTGGTGAATCTGCATGGTTGCCGGGCATTGTGCCGGTTCATGTACAGCGAGCATGGGTTTGCCAAGCCCACCATGCATGATGGGGGGAGCCTCGTGCACTACCGGCATGTTGCCACAGACCTGTGGGAACGACTTGCAAAACGGAACAGTGGCCGGCCAGGCAGTCGTAAGGCCGGTGCTATTGCCGGGTGGCCGTCAAGTGTGAAGACAGCAGAGCAAAGGGACGTTTGGTGTGAACTGGTGCGTGCCCTACCTTTGGTCGACGCCTGGCCGTTCTGGACTGGGGACGTGGCATAACCCACCCCTACCATGGGTTACTTCTATGACAAGGCTATTCGCCATGTTACGCCTGGCCCATATCTGTGGCCCCAAGCGACAAGTGGGCCCAAACCACTGGTGAGCGACCTGTTGCCAAGCCCCAAGGCGCGTGCTAGCGGTCGGCGCAACTCGTTGCTGCCTGAGGCTGCTGTCCCACGTGCGTGTGTCACTGTCACCCAAACACGGCAACAGCGCTTTGACCAAGCGTTGCTGCAAGCCGCCCATGGGGCAGCCCGCTGCCTCACGATTGCCTGCCAAGGGCTGCAAGAGCAGCGCCGAGAACCATTGACTGAGGACAGCCTAGTGGCAGCATACACGCTGGGCCGCCACTTCGCGAACAGCATGCGGGTGCCTATGCAAGACTGCAACGAGGTGTTGCTGCGTTGCAGCCCCTTTAGCCCAGAGGTGCCAGACAGTCATCCCGGTCGTCTACATGCAGCCGTACGGGTTATGGACAACACATGGAGGGATGATGGAGGTCTTGAGATGTTGCAGGTACTAGTGGAGGAGATGGAGACGGCCGGTGTACAGCCAACATACACCCAACGATTAAGTCCAGGAGGGCACCCCCGAGGTGACCCAAGTGACTCCACGTCCTCTGCCGTAGCGCAGGGGGTTGGAGCGGCGGTGCCCATGGAGGAGATGGAGGCGGCCGGTGTACAGCGACCATACACCCAACGATTAAGTCAAGAAGGGCACCCCCGAGGTGACCCAAGTGACTCCACGTCCTCTGCCGTAGCGCACGGTGCTCATGGAGGAGATGGAGGCGGCCGGTGTACAGTGACCATACACCCAAGGATTAAGTCCAGAAGGGCACCCCCGAGGTGACCCAAGTGACTCCACGTCCTCTGCCGTAGCGCAGGAGGTTGGAGCGGCGGTGCTCATGGCAAGAGACCCCTTAGGCGATGATTCTGTGACTCCCACTTCGTCCTCCCTGGCACAAGGGCGTGGTCCCCCGGCACGTGCACATAGGGTGGATAGCCCTGGTGAGGTGTTCAGTCCACGTGCCCCCCCCCCCAGGTGGTGCGAACGACTCCGTGGCATGTGTTGGACGTGGAACACCGGACCCCAGGTCCCAGGTCCGCCCCGCCGATGAGTCACCTTCCATTGCATCCGTAATGGACCCTACAGGGCTTCTCACGCCACACTCCCCGGCCCCCCACCCTGTGTGTCTGACACCGGCGGCTAGTGATGGAGGGGTGGCGAGTTCCTTGGAGGAGTCTCCTGTACCACTGGCACAGAAACCCAAGGAGCCAGCTCCTGTGGACTGCAGTCCTTCTAGCACAGGCACTGTGGCGACAGTGAAGGCCTGCAGTCAGTCTAGTGCGGATTCAGGGTACACTCTGGTTGAACACCCTAGTTCATTGGCGACAGTGAGGGCTTGCAGTCAGTCCAGTGCAGAGTCAGCGACCACCCCGGTTGAACACCCCAGTTCTGTGGAACAGAGCCCACGGAGCAAGAAGCGCCCAGGGGTTCCCCCACCAAGTAATGGGGCTGCCGTGAAACGTGGCAAGAAAGAGCAAGGCACAAAGACAGCGCGGATAGATCCAGATGCTATGGCATTGGGCGACGTGGACAAAAAGCCTAGCAAGGCCGAGGTTGGCAGAGTCCTACCAACGGCGAGGTCCTTGAAGCTTCGCATTCTTCCGGACCAATACGTTGCCGGGGCATGTTTCTACTATGCCGTGGCCCAAAGCCTGCATGCTATCAGCAGCAACACCCCGTGGGACGGCGCATCGCTGCGGGCAAGGGCCATCGCCGTGTTTCGCGACATGTGTGGGCTTTCAATTCAAGAGTCTACACTATCTGTGAACCGGGATCTTGAGAAGGACACATGGCGTGGCCGGCCCCCAGGGGGAATGGCTGACCACTTTGCTGCCTTGGCGCAGCATGTGGACGGTAGTGTGGTGTTGCTGCGATCAGACAGGTACAACATTGTGACGTCAGGGTTTGGGATCGACAGCGCGTTGACATCCGCTACTGTTTGGGTGCGTGGACGTGAGCATCCGCTGCACTATCGTGACTGTGGGGATATGGAGGAGCAGTGCCACCGGGCGACGGTGGTGGTTATTGCCGAGGCGGAACGAGATGATGTCAAAGGAGGTGGTCATTTCCGGGGTGCAGTCTTTGACCATTCGCTGCAGGTAGCCCCCTTTTGCACGTTGCACAAGATGATGGGCATCTTGGCATACAAGCGTGGGCCGGTTACGGGGGTTACAGCGTGGCATTTGCAACTAGGGGTTGGCGGTATGAAGGGCCATACCAATGCAACATACTGCCGCCGCACTTGTCTAGTGCAACGGACACGCAACTACAAGCCATTGGTGACCCTGGTGAACAAGATGGCAAGGCAGATGTTGCCTGATTGGTTCACATGGACCACCATGCCATTGTCTTGCAATGTGCTCACAAAATAGCATCAGCATGTGCATGACACGTCCCCTTGGTCGGCAGTGTTTTCCACCGGCCAGCACACACGGGGACACATATGGGTGGAGGTAGGTGGTGTATGTAATGGTCGGGGTGTACGGAGATGTAGTATGGAATGCTTGGATGGTGTTACACGGGTTGGCGCCACGTACGATGTATGCCAGCAACCGGTTCTCGTACGTACGGGTGCATGGCATGGCACTTGTTCTTGGCACGGGGAGAGGAGGTTGGTGGTGTTGTACTCCCGTGGTGACTGGTGGACACTCCCGCCGCGGGACCGTGCATTCCTTAATGAGACCGCATTCCGCTTACATGCAGGTGCATAGTGGGCCACTTGGTGGAGCACCGCGGCGACCATGGGGAATGGAGAATCCACATGGGTACAACTGGTGTTGGTTGGGTACCATGCTGCAGTGTCTGTTGGTGGCGTCGGGTGGACATGAAGGACAGCACGCAGGATGCCTGGACGAGGAGGGTGTCTGGGGACCATTGTGGCAGGGTGTTGTGGCACATGGAGGAGGTGGTGCATACAATCCACAGGACATTGCTGAGAGGCTGGCAATGGAGGATGCCATGTGTGAGACGGTGTGCCGATGCAGCGGGCGATGCAAGTGCAAAGCCCCTGCACCAAAATTCCAATGGATGCGGCAGGCAGAGATGCCCGAGTGTTGGAAGTACATGGTGCCCAAGCTCACGGCCGCTGGGGTGGTTGCTCTGTCATGTTGTTTGTCGTACGAGCAGTTCTGGCAATACTGTGGTGCCTGTGGGGTGAAGGTTCTGCGGGAGGGGGGGGAGACAGCCATGCCAGCGCAGATATTGCATGTGACGAACCAGGGGCAGAGTGTGCGACAGCGTGTGAAGGAGGGAATGAAGGGGAGACCTGTGGGGTTACCTAACAACCCCCCCCCGTGTCCGTGTGGGGGTGACCTGAGGGAGGCACCAATGTATACATCGGTGGTGTACAACGAGGTCGTGGGGTTACATGTCCACAACCAGCAGGAGTACAAGTTGGTTGTGGACCATGAGTTTCTCGATTGCTTGGGGTGGCAATGGTGCTTGCATGCCATGGTGTTGCACATTGGAGCGACGAGGGAGGAGGGTCACTTTGTGGTGCATGTCGTTTTCAACGACAGGTGGTGGTTGTGTAACGACACCACGGTGAAGGCCATGAATCCCCCCCCCCCCGACCCACGAAAGGCGACGTTTCTGCTATACAAGCGGAAACAGACAGATTTGGTTGTACCAGACATGTCGCAGCGTGCCTCCCAACGGACAGGACCTCCGGCCCCTGGTCAGACACGGGATGCCCGGAGCGTTTGTACCTGCGGCTCACTGGTGGCTAAGTGGAAATGTGAAGTTGGGGCTCATTTGGGGCTCAGTTGTGCATTGCGATGTCTTTGTGCTTGTTTGTTGTGCGTTTTGCATGCTAGGTAATGTGCATTTAATGTTTTTAGAAGTTTTAGATACTCACTTGGTCAAGGTTCAAGGGGGGGGGTACTTTTTTTGGCGACGGCTCAGTTGACTGAGCGCCCGACTGAGCCGTCACTGAGCCGTCACTGAGCCGGCTCACTGAGCGCTCAGTGAGCGCTCAGTGAGCGCTCACTGAGCGCGCCAAATGGCTCAGTGAGCGCTCAGTGAGCGCTCAGTGAGAGCTAATTGGGGGCTCACTCAGAGGGTTCCCCCCCCTTTCCGCCTCTCCTCCGCCCCCCTATCCGCCTACCCATCCATTCCTTCTCGCTCCCATAGGTCCTCTCTTTCACACCATGTCTATTGTTGTCCCAGGCCTGGAACCGGCAGCTTCAAAGGCTCTCGCGTCTTTCCTTAGTCGCCCCCGGGTACCTACCGCTTTCACAGAGGCAGCATACCCGGGGGTGCCTTCGACGGACCTAGAGCCCTTGAAGCTGTGGGCCCAGCAGCTCCCTGCCCCTTCCCCAGAAGTGGTCCACATCAACGTGACCGATGTGACCCTTCTTGGAAAGAGCTGGATGCACCGGTGCAACCAAATGTTGCGCCAGGTGCATCCAGCTCTTCGTGCCGTACGCTTCCGCTTTCCTGTGGCTGCTGTCCAAGATTTGGTGCAGCAGTCCTCAGGAAAGCTGATCGGTACCCCCCACGAGTTCGGGACACGGGTTCATGACACCAAAGATCTCCAACACGGTTGGACTTCAGATCTTGGTGTGAGCCACGTCGCTCCCAAGAAGGGACTCCTTGAGCCCCTGCCTTTCGGGGTCGGGGTGGTGTCAGGGGAATGGTGGGAAAGCCTTTCGGCTTGTCCCATCATTCCTGAGTGGTGCCATGTGGTGCCCGACTACACCACCCCAGCCTTGTACAGGACCAAGGAGCCCGTGTTCCTCCGCGGTGCCGCCTCCCCTCCCCCCTACATTTCCCTGGCTGCCCCGGTGTTCTCACATGAACTCCCGGCTCATGACCTTGAGTCGGATGAGTCCTTGTGCGACTTGGGGCTCCGGGTGGTTAGGGGGGCGGTAGAGGCCAAGGAGTGCGAGAACTGGTACCACATTCTCGTCGACTCCTGCGGCACCCAGCCGGATGCAATTTGGGATCTGCTGTCCAATGCACACTCTCGCGAGGAGTGCTTGGCTGATCCCAAACTGCCACGGCGCTGGGGTACTCGGCCCGGCAAGCTTATCTCTGTGTTGGGAAGGGACCCCTTGCAACGGGCTAGTCAGCAGTGCAGTGCTCGCTGGCCCGAGATGAGGGGTCTCTTCCCAACGCAGTGGTCGGCAATTGCCGCCGGGGAAGATGCTAGGGAGCAGACCTGGCACACTGACATTGATAAGTTGCCAGGGACGCTCCCTATCATGGGTGAGCTGCCCGACCATCTCTCAATGATGCTTGTCCTCTCGGACAAGTATCATTTAGAGGTGCACCTGGGCAGCCACCTGGGTGACCATGACGCTCTGCGGGTCGAGACCTTCGAGTTTCAGCGTGGGGACATGGTTCTCTTTGCCTCCACGCTGAGACATCGGGGTCTCGCCGCGCTGCCGGGGGTGGGGAAGCAGGTCGTTCTCTTCCGCTTCCTCACCCCCGACGAGCGTCACAAGTGGGTGGACGTGGAGCGGTTCATCCTTGACCCTCTGCCAGGGGCCAAGGATGAGCTGGCTTCACGGCCACGGGGAGACGGGCCGCTGCCCAACCCCAGGGCTATCAGCCACTGGGGGCAGTACTTCGCCTTCGGCGAGGGACTGCAGGGCGCGGTCGGTCTGCCGCGGTTTGAGCAGCTGGACGACTGGCTGGCCCCCGTGGGCGCGTCAGGCCCCGGCTGCCCATACCACCCGCTGCTGCTGGCCAGGCCTGCCCTGGACGCCGCCGACCCTATGTGCCACGTGTACGTGGAGGAAGGCGACGTTCTGTGGACAAGCGGGCCATCATGGCTCGACCTGGGTAACAGTGGACCCGGGGAGGCCGCCATGCTGCAGCAGTATTGGGCCCCCTGCTCCCGCCCCATCTCCGCACAGCAGGCTTTGCTGCTCGGCTTCTCGTGGCATCGCGGGCCGGAGAAGCGGTGTACACGGAGCGATGCGGGCGCCGAGGTCCCGCTTTTGATGCGCTGCATCTGCAGCGGCAAGGTCTTACTCCCTTCTCCCCCTGCCCTGCAGGATTCACACCGGGGTGTTGGGCGGAATATTGGTAGGGGGCGCGACAGGGTGGTGGTGGGGTGCACCAGGGTGTTTGGAAAGGTGGGTCTGGGGCTGTGGGCCTGTGGGGCTGTGGGCTGGCAGGGGGTTCTCTGTGTGCCCCACGAGCGGGCTTAACATGTGCACAGGGTGCCCCACGAGTGGGTTTAACATGTGCACAGGGTGCCCCACGAGTGGGTTTAACATGTGCAGAGGCTGGCCAGCGCGTGGGCCTACTGCACAGGCCGTGCCAGTCTGCTGCTGGCCTTTACGGGGCCTGTATGGGGGCCTGTACGGGCCCTGTGTGTGGCCTGCATGGGGCTGTGCTCAGGCGGCTCCAGCACCCTGCCGCCAGTTGCAGTTGCCAGTCTGGAGGTGCAACTGAGACCTGACTGAGCCGTCTGGTGCGCTCAGTGAGCGCTCACTGAGCCATTTGGCGCGCTCACTGAGCGCTCACTGAGCGCTCACTGCGCCATTTGGCGCGCTCACTGAGCGCTCAGTGAGCGCTCAGTGAGCGCTCAGTGAGCGCGCCAAATGGCTCAGTGAGCGCTCAGTGAGCCCAATTAGCTCTCACTGACGGCTCAGTGAGCTCTCAGTGGGGGAGGCGCGAACGTTACCTGGCACCTTCGGTGGGCGGCGCGAACGTTACCGGGCGCGAACGTTGACTCTGTGCTTTGCTGCTGTTTCCATCTTTTTTTTTGGACCCCCCCCCCCCCCCCCTACGTTTGCAGGCTCAATTCCCCCTGCACGAGCCGAAGGCAGCTCCTCACGACCACCGCTGGCAACGCGACGGCAACTGCAACTGGTGTCAGCGATGAAGGATGGGGCATCGGGAGCGGAGCCTGCGATGGCAGCGGCGGTTGACAAGGCTCGGGGGCCGGTGGGCCCATCACTCGCCGACCTGGCCATCGGGTCCCCGGTCCCTTTTCCCGTGGTGCAGCCACCCCGGGCCAGTGATGTACGCGCGGGCTTCTTGGGGCTGTACATTGCCCCGGTCAACAAGCAGCCCGCACCGGCGTACCTCCTCAACAGGACGGTGAACGTGAAGGGGGTACCGCGGCACTCCACCGAGAGGTGGTATTGGAGCGTCACCCTCAACGCGGTCACCGCCGCGCAGCAAACGACGGTCACCCAGATGCACCTGCCGTGCAGGGTGACCCTGTCTGAGGATTGTGGGCTTGTGGCAGGGGAGGGGGGATTTTTTGTAGCCCGTTTTGCCTACCGGCTGGGGTCCAAACACTGGTGCTTGGACCTAGCCGTGGGGTCGGAGGAGGGGGGGTTGATGGCGCGCGCTGGCTCAATTGCTTTTAAGCAGGTGCTGTCATGGGACGTGCAGGGGGAGGGGTTTTTCTCGGAGGCTTGGCACGCCATGCGTGGCCACGTCTCCACCTTCCGTGCCAGCGCTCTGGGGGGGGACGTCATTGACCCAGAGGTGGTCAGTGATGGGGAGGTGACGGATGGGGGGAAGAGTGATGGCGGCCGCAGTGATCGGAGTGCCCGCAGTGGGACCGCAAAAGGAAAAAAACGGGCCGCCAAGGACATCAACCCCCCCGCCCCCCCCAAAAAGCTGGCGGGCAAGGGAAATGCAGCCGCACCTCAGAAGGCGGCCCTGGGGAGCCCCCTTCGTGAGCCTGGGTCACCGGGCACTGTGCCCATGATCGTGTACCGGGAGGCATGCCGTGACCGTGACCAGTTTCGCCAGGAGCGGGATGCTGCCCGTCTGGCAGCGGAAGCAGCCACCCGTCTCAAGGAGGAGCTGGACACGGTCAAGCGGCAGCGGGACGACCTGCAGGCGAAGCTCGTGGACGCTGATCGCCAAGGGGCTGCCACTGAGGCACGCCTGGAGGTGCTGCAGCGGTCCAAGGGCTGGAAGAACATTGAATCTGGGCCGGGGGCTGCATCCCCCTCCCAGTCAGGGGTTCCGGTTGCACCCCCCGCCACCTACAGCGCGCAGTCCATGCAATTCCTGGCATCGGGACTGTTGGAGTACGCCCACTTGGCCACGCGGCTGATGGCCGACGCCAAGTCGTCGTGCCAGCAGCTGCAGACCATTGCTGGGCTGGCTCGAACAACCACGATGCCGGACCTGAGCGTGGACAGCCTGCCGAAGGTTGAGGCGGAAGTGTCAACCCGCCTGCAGAACGCCGACCGCCGGTACCGGTCGGATGTGGTGGCGGCTGCTCAGCAGCCTGGCTGGGAGCCAGAGCAGTCCGCGTTCGGCAGTCCGGGTTCTCTCCCTGGAACTGCGGCTCTGTGGTAGCCGCTGGACCCCCACTACGTGGTTCGTATATATGTATGGTATATATTGTTGTTGAGCACTTCATGACATTTCTTTTGGGGGGGCTGGGGCCACAGATTGCAGCGTGCTGTGCACTTGCTGCACCACTTTCTGCCCTGCTGTGTGCCTTTGTTTCACAGGTAAACGTGCCGTGATTGTGGCCGTGTACCGATTGCAACTGTATGTTATTCCAAAAATATTGACGGAGCTGAAAATTTTCCAAGGCGGCCAGGGGCCACCACTTTCAGCTCTGATGTGCTGCTTCTTTTCACACAGGCCAGTGGCCACAACTTTCAGCCCTGGTATGGGCACGAACAAGTGAGGGCTGTGCTGCCTTTTTTCACACAGGCCAGTGGCCACAACTTTCAGCCCTGTTGTGGGCCTGTGTTCAAGACCAGGGCCGACTCTGGCCCCTGTGGTATGTTAATTGCGACCCTTTTTTTTTTCTTTCAATTTTGCATGCAGGCCAGAGGCCACGTCTTTCAGCCCTGTTACGGGCACGAACCAGAGCAGGGGTGTGCTGCCTTTGTTCACACAGGCCACACAGACCGCAAACAGTATTTGAAAACAGTATTGGCCTCTTGTGTGGTGCCTGTGTACTGCCTGTCTTTTGGTGTGCAGTGACTGAGAGGTAACTGAGAGCTCAGTGAGAGCTAACTGAGCGCTCACTGAGCTCACTGAGCGCTCACTGAGCCATTTGGCGCGCTCAGTGAGCGCTCACTGAGCGCTCAGTGAGCGCTCACTGAGCGCGCCAAATGGCTCAGTGAGCGCTCAGTGAGCGCTCAGTGAGCGCGCCAAACGGCTCAGTGGGCTCTCAGTCGGGTGGATGGAATTGTTGGCCGCCACAAACAGGTGGTTGTGGGCAGGGGGTGCAAGGGGGATGTGCCACCTACCACCAGGGACTGAAAACAGGTGTGTGCCAGGGCTGGGGGGGGGGGGGGGGGGGCTGCAGCGCATATTACGGCAGCAACCGGGCGGAGGGGGGCGTCAAAGGGGGCAATGCGAGACGCTGCGGGGGGTGGGGGGGGGGGGGGGGGAGGATGGGACAAACTCCCTGGCGGCATCCTCGGGGGGGGGTACGACGGGACAAACACGCTGGCGGCATCCCCGGGGGGGAGAGGGGGGCAAACACCATGGCGGCATCCCCCCGGGGGGGGGGGGGGGTGGGACAAACACCCTGGTGCAACCCCACTACCCCAACCCGACGAAGAGTGTGAATCCTGCAGGGGCAAGGGGGGGGAAGGCTAGGGACAACAATCAAGGGGAAACAGGTGGGGGGGATAGCAAAGAGATGTGAAAAGAGGTAAGTGTGACGCAAGCACGGGGACTGCATGTGGCAATACACCTCTACCACAGGTCCTACACAAAATGCCACCCAAGCGGCCCTTTTCCTTGTTGGGAACACAGCGCCAGCGCGCAACCCGGATTGAGCATCTGGAGGCCGCGGTGGCGGCCTCCCTATGTGAGGAATATCGGGCCGAGCTGCAACCCGATGGTAGCATACTGCTAGTCCCTGAGGACTATAGCCGGCCCACGGACACCACCCCCGACATCAAGTCGGAGGCCTTGCGCGTGCTGTGGCGGATGCGTAGTTCACAGATGTCGCGCCGCGACATGGCCTACCTGCTGCCCGACCTGGACAGCACCGTTAGCTGGGCCGACGTGGCCCCGTGGCTGAAGCACCTCAGCCAACCTGCTAGCCGGCGGGTTTGTATCCTTGAGGGGGAGTATGAGATGCAAGGGGCGTACTGCAATATTGCTGAGCGGCTAGCCCTGCTCTATGAAGCGCGTGCCGTACGCACACCGGAAGCCTTGCAACCGGGCACGGAAAGTGGCCCGCACGGTGCGGCCTGGAAAGTGGGGGGCGGACAAGGCAAATGCCAAAGGACAGGTGCGCATGGAGTTGGGGGCTGCTGCGCACTTTGTCAAGGCCCGGCTGTGGGGCCCACTGTTGCAGCTGGTTGCACCGGTGATGGGGAACCATCAAGTGGGGGGCAGGCCATGGGTTGATGTGTGCACGGAGTGGTGGGAGGCGTTTGCGGCCATGGCCGAGGTGGCCTGGAAGGCCGACTTTCTGAGTGGTGCAGAGCAACGTGCCTTGCTGCAACGGCAACGGACCATGGGGGCAAGGCACCTTGACCTGGGATGGGGGAAGACGTTGTGGACGCACATGTGGGTTGACCACATGTATGCGTATGTTGCACGGTGGGGGACCATTGCAAGGTTTAGTTGCTTTGCATTGGAGGGCAGCCACGTGCGACTGAAACGGTTGCTTAGGAATAGTGGGGGGGTTAGCTTGCTGAACGATAGGTCCGGCTTGCAGTGTGTGGTGGATAACCACACGCTAGATGACCACCTCCGCAAGGAAGGTTGGGAGGTGGAGAGTAGGGCCGTGACCAAGCAAAGGGGGTTCCAACGACGGTGCATGACTTGGTCACGTGCCCGGCGGGAGAGGAAGGGGAGGGAGAACATGGTGAGGAGGATTGTGGAACGTGCATTGCGACAAAGGACCAAGTAAGTGCTTATGATGGATGATTTGTGCCCGTGCATGTTAAGTGAGCCCTGAGTGAGCCCCCAATTAGCTCTCACTGAGCGCTCACTGAGCGCTCACTGAGCCATTTGGCGCGCCCACTGAGCGCTCAGTGAGCCCTCACTGAGCGCTCAGTGAGCCGGCTCAGTCACGGCTCAGTGACGGCTCAGTCGGGATGCTCAGTCAACTGAGCCGTCGAAAAAAAGAAACCCCCCCGGTGAAATCCTCTTGGCCTAGGGATTGGGATCCCTTTGGGGACATTCCAAAACCCCAACCCACCCCCGAAAGCCACAACTTTTCACATTAAACCCCTTGAAAAACACCACTTAGCCCCAAATGAGCCGTTTTAGCCCCAAATGAGCCCCAACTTCACATTTCCAAGTGAGCCGCAGGTACATTCCTACTGACACCTCGGTGCCAGCCACGGCGCTGGCACCAGGTGCGTCCCCCCCCACCCCTCCTTCAACACAGGGTGCATCAAGGGTTGGGTACATCAGGAACAGGCCTATGCATGCCTAGAGCGTGCCTATGGACGCCTCTGTGCCAGCCACGGCGCTGGCACAAGGCGCACCCCCCCCTTCCCCAACTGCAACACAGAGTGCTTCAAGGGTAGGGGACATGAGTACGCATGCCCAGAGCATGCCTAATGAGATGTGTGTGGCTGCCTCGGCGCCGCTACAGACGTCCTCAGAATTTGTTGAGGCAGTGGCATAGTTGCTGCAGAAGCGCAAGGTGCGAGTGGCAAGGCATCTGAGAGTGCGTTTTGAAGCACACCAGATGCAACTGAGAGCACGGCATGCAAAAGAGTGGGATGCGCGGCATGCAGAGCATGGCATGTCACAATCCTCAGTGGCACAATCAGTGGAGCAAGACATGTTGAGGTCTGTTGCATTGGCCGCATCGGGGAAGGACACATTGTGCGTGTTGATGCAGGCCACTCCCATGCAACTGGACAGTGGTCCAAAGACACTACAAATGTTTGTAGCCGCTCATTGGCAGTATCAGTTCACGACAAGTGGGGGTGTTGAGTGTGTGTGTTGTGCGTGGGCAAACGTGTGTGGCATTCCTGGGGTGGCGCGTCCCCCTAAGAAAAGTGAAGCCTTGGTATTGGGAACATATGCTGTAGGGATGCGCATGAAGACCTCCGGCCCAAAAACGTGGCGGAAGGAGGTGTTGGAAAGCCACTTGGGGTTATCACGTGGCACAGCATCAAACCGAAAGAATCTGCATAGGCCAGGGCACCACCACCGATTGGCTGAGGACAGTTTCAAGCTGCATTGTGCAGAGCGGTATCGCGCATTGTGCCCCACTGCTAGTGCCAGAGCTGACGTGGTGGGAGGGAACGTTGTGTTCGTCAGGGGGGAAGCCATGGACATTGGTGTGGCAGTGTCGGATGCTGAGGCAGCCATTCTGTCACGGTTGGTTGAGGTGTATATAGGGTTACGCATGTGCACTTCCATCCGTGCTATAAGTGAGCGCATCCTTCTGCACTGTTCTCTGACATCCGCCCCTGGGCACCATGCATCACGGCGGTGGATAGTTGAGAAGGCTATTGCCGCAGTGCATGATGCCATGCAGGATGAGGTAACGCACGCCCTATTCCTGGCAACGTTCATTGCAGTGTTGCTTGACGGCTCGGATAGGCAGAGGCATCGCATCAATGAGTACGCCATTCTGCTTATTTTCCCGGGGACTGGCCCTGGGGGCATGTGTGAGGTGTTCCTTGGTGTGGTGGATGTGGCCTGTGGTGATGCGCATGAGGTTGCAACGCAGCTAGAATGCGTCCTGATGTCCTAGATTCCTGACCGTGATTGGTGGGCAAAGAGGGTAGTGACCTTTGCAGTGGACGGGGCTCCTAACCTTGGTGTGCGAGGTGCCAGTGCGCGGCAGGTTGTTGATGTCTCACACATTGAGAGCAATGTGTTCGCCTTGATGGGGAAGTGGTTAGTGTTGATGGCACCCTTGGGTGAGTCGTGCCATGTGTTGCAGCGCAAGTTGGGTCTTGCATTGGAGGCTGCTGGCCCAACCCATGTTGATTACTTGGCGGCCGTCAATCGGCAACGAGGCTTGTACAATGGGGCACGGCAGTGGAAGGAGTTGCAAAAGTGTGTGCAAAGGCATGTGCAGGATAAACGCAGTGGCTTGCAGCTCATCCCAACAAGTCATCGCATCAGGTGGTCACAGGCGCATGCACGGCGCAACACTGCTTTTTTGGCCAATGTCCCTTGGGTGGCACGACACTTGGATTCCAAGGTGCAGCATTCTACCAAGGAGGAGGATGTGTGGGAGGACTGCCATAATGCTAGTTTGCTTGCATGGGGGGTGGTCTACGGGGACATCCTGCATGGCATGCGGTGTTTTAACAGTGTGGCACAACTGCTTGCGCCCACTGGTGCACACTTAGCCACTGCAACAGGTATGCTAGAAGCCCGGTTGCAGAGGGTGGCTCGCGAGGAGGGTCGAGGGTGGTTGCAATTCAAGGAGCAGACTGTAACTGGTGCGTGGCGTGGTGTGCAATTGGTCTAGTTTGATTCAGGTTGGCAGAAGTGTGCAACAACCCCTCCTTTCCAGGCGTTCAGGTGCGTGCAGTGACCGATGTGTTGCTTGCAAGCATCAAGGAGGGGCAGGCAACCATTGACCCCAGGGGGGTGTTGGAGTGCGCAGTATTGTTGGACCATGGCCGTTTCGTTGCCCTCCCGGTCAATGAGCGTGCTGCATATGGGGTGGAGCAATTGCGTCAGTTCATGACTTCACACCAAGAAGAGTTGGGTGCAGCTAATGTGAACTGTGACCGTGCCTTGGTAGAGTGGGAAGGCCTTAAGGAGCACATGGTGCAACACTTTGCAACTGTGCAAATGTCCAAGATGTGGGAGGCATTGGCAGCTGAAAGGGCACATGCACAGTGGGGGAATGTGTGGCGCGTTCTCGCATTGTTGCGAACATATTGCCCCGCTGAAGCTGCAGTAGAGCGTGCCATCTCTTTGCGTGGGAGGTTTTGCAGTAGTATGCATGACACTGTGGAGACACATGTCCTGAGCATGTGCATGGCATTGCATTCCAACTTGCCCCCTTTACAGCAATGGGCAAAGGGACAAGGCGTTGCAGTGGCACGCCACCTGGCTGCCCATGCACGCTTCAATCTGCGCCCAAGACAGAGGGTTTCAAAGAAGGTAGGGGACAGAGAATCTGTGGAGGCTGCAATGCTTCAATGTCTGCAAGGTAATGAAGCAGTGGCTGATGATGGTGACAGACTGCCCTTCTTTGGAGGGCCGGGTACACCACTGAGCTCAACGGCACCCTCAGGAAAGGGTACAGAACGGCACTAGGCAGATGTGGTCAGCATTGTTGCACCTGATGGGACCCCTGACTCGCATGCTGGCAACCATGACTTCATCACTTTTCGCAGAGGTATGGAGTGTGCCACATGCAAGAAGGAGGTTGGTATCTGGTGCAATACATGTCTGGTGTGCCATGCATGCTTTTGCGCAAGTCCGCGTCCTTGTGGGAACGTGGTGGTGAATGTTGTAGATGATGTCTGTGATGAGGGGGAGAACAATAGTGCAGACGAATTGGCCACACCACGGAAGCCAAATAAGGGGCGTGGTGTGGCCAGGATGCAGGCGAAATTGGTGATGGCCACGCAGAATGGCAGGCTGCGTGATTGGTCAAAGGGGGCGCTGTTGAACTATTTGGATGTGCTTGGTGTGAAGGTGGCAGGTAACAGCGATCGGCGGGAACTGCGGGACCTTGCTACGCAGCATGCGTTGCCATTATTGGAAGAATGGGATGCCTTTGTGCCGGACACGGACCGTGTCACCCGTTCTGCGGCACCACCAAGCATCTCCTAGCCCAGTTGCTCGCAGCCAGTGGATGACATGGATGGACTCATCGATGAATGAAAGGATGCCCGCGTATTTGCATGTGCCCTTTTGTTGTTGTGTGCTGTCTTCGAAGATTTTTCCCATTTTCCCTGTTTGAACATTTGTTTTGATGTTCTGTGGCATTACCAGGACCATTTTATTTGTGGATCTGAATTTAACTGATGCTGATTGCAATGGTCATGATGCAATCCCTTGAGATGTTTCCCATTTGGCTTTTTTGTGTGCTGGTCGTTCAATTTTCCCACTTTTCCGGGTCCCACATTTTCCCCTTTCCCCTTTCCCCTTTCCCCTTTCCCCTTTCCCCTTTCCCCTTTCCCCTTTCCCAAAGTACACAAACAAATTGTCGGCTCAAACAACCAAAATCAGAATCACATTGAAGTTGTCACATACACTACTGTCAACAACAGATGTGCAATTGCTTTCCAAACAGGGGGGTCTGTGTTTTCTGTGGCGCCTTTTCTCCTTGGGGGGGGGGGGAGGGAGGCTGGAAAGCACCCGATAGTGGGGGGGGGATGGGTGGGGGGGGTTTCCTGTGAAGAATTTGGTGTGGACAATGGCGGGGGGGGGGGGGGGGCATTGGACCCCTAGACCCACCTCCAGTACATAAGAATGTCAGACATCTTCGTGGACAGACCGCACACACAACATCCCTTATCAGACATCAGACATCAGACCTTATACACATAGCTGATCACCAAGGCCCCCTCCGCTGAGGCGAGGGGGCCTCTTTCGCTTTCGGACCATCGAGGCCCCCTCCGCTGAGGCGAGGGGGCCTTCTTGGCTTTGGGACCACCGAGGCCCCCGCCGCTGAGGCGAGGGGGCCTCCTTCGCTTTGGGACCACCGGGGCCCCCGCCGTTGAGGCGAGGGGGCCTTCTTGGCTTTGGGACCACCGAGGCCCCCACCGCTGAGGCGAGGGGGCGTCTTTCGCTTTGGGACCACCGAGGCCCCCGCCGCTGGGCGAGGGGGCCTCTTTCGCTTTGGGAGCACCGAGGCCCCCGCCGCTGAGGCGAGGGGGCCTCTTTTCCTTTGGGACCACCGGGGCCCCCGCCACTGAGGCGAGGGGGCCTTCTTGGCTTTGGGACCACCGAGGCCCCCACCGCTGAGGCGAGGGGGCCTTCTTGGTTTTGGGGACCACCGAGCCCCCCGCCGCTGAGGCGAGGGGGCCTCCTTCGCTTTGGGACCACCGAGGCCCCCGCCGCTGGGCGAGGGGGCCTCTTTCGCTTCGGGAGCACCGAGGCCCCCGCCGCTGAGGCGAGGGGGCTCCTTGCTTCTTGGGATCACTCAGGCCCCCGCCGCTGAGGTGAGGGGGCCTCCTTCGCTTTGGGATCACCGAGGCCCCCGCCGCTGAGGCGAGCGGGCCTCTTTCGCTTTGGGATCACCGAGGCCCCCGCCGCTGAGGCGAGGGGGCCTTCTTGGCTTTGGGGAGCACCGAGGACCCCTCTGCTGAGGCGAGGGGGCCTTCTTGGCTTTGGGACCACCGAGGCCCCCGCCGCTGAGGCGAGGGGGCCCCTTGCTCCTTGGGACCACCTAGGCCCCCGCCGCTGAGGCGAGGGGGCCTCCTTCGCTTTGGGATCACCGAGGCCCCCGCCGCTGAGGCGAGCGGGCCTCTTTCGCTTTGGGATCACCGAGGCCCCCGCCGCTGAGGCGAGGGGGCCTTCTTGGCTTTGGGGACCACCGAGGACCCCTTTGCTGAGGCAAGGGGGCCTCCTTCGCTTTGGGATCACCGAGGCCCCCGCCGCTGAGGCGAGGGGGCCTCTTTCGCTTTGGGACCACCGGGGCCCCCGCCACTGAGGCGAGGGGGCCTTCTTGGCTTTGGGGACCATCAAGGACCCCTGTGCTGAGGCGAGGGGGCCTTCTTGGCTTTGGGACCACCGAGGCCCCCGCCGCTAAGGCGAGGGGGCCTCTTTCGCTTTGGGACCACCGGGGCCCCCGCCACTGAGGCGAGGGGGCCTTCTTGGCTTTGGGACCACCGAGGCCCCCGCCGCTGAGGCGAGGGGGCCTCTTTCGCTTTGGGACCACCGGGGCCCCCGCCACTGAGGCGAGGGGGCCTTCTTGGCTTTGGGACCACCGAGGCCCCCGCCGCTGAGGCGAGGGGGTTTTCTTGGTTTTGGGGACCACCGAGGCCCCCGCCGCTGAGGCGAGGGGGCTCCTTGCTTCTTGGGATCACTGAGGGCCCCGCCGTTGAGGCGAGGGGGCGTCTTTCGCTTTTGGATCACCGAGGCCCCCGCCGCTGAGGCGAGGGGGCCTTCTTGGTTTTGGGGACCACCGAGGCCCCCGCCGCCAAGGCGAGGGGGCCTCCTTCGCTTTGGGATCGCCGAGGCCCCCGCCGCTGAGGCGAGGGGGCCTTCTTGGCTTTGGGGACCACCAAGGACCCCACTGCTGAGGCGAGGGGGCCTTCTTGGCTTTGGGACCACCGAGGCCCCGGCCGCGCGAGGCGAGGGGGCCTCTTTCGCTTTGGGAGCACCGAGGCCCCCGCCGCTTAGGCGAGGGGGCTCCTTGCTTCTTGGGATCACTGAGGCCCCCGCCGCTGAGGCGAGGGGGCCTCTTTCGCTTTGGGATCACCCAGGCCCCCGCCGCTGAGACGCGGGGGCCTATTTCGCTTGGGATCACCAAGGCCCCCGCCGCTGGGGCGAGGGGGCCTTCTTGGCTTTGGGACCACCGAGGCCCCCGCCGCTGAGGCGAGGGGGTCTCTTTCGCTTTGGGACCACCGGGGCCCCCGCCACTGAGGCGAGGGGGCCTTCTTGGCTTTGGGACCACCGAGGCCCTCGCCGCTGAGGCGAGGGGGCCTCTTTCGCTTTGGGAGCACCGAGGCCCCCGCCACTGAGGCTGGGGGCCTCTTTCGCTTTGGGATCACCGAGGCCCCCGCCGCTGAGGCGAGGTGGCCTCCGCCGATTTAGAGCCACCGAGGCCCCCCGCCGCTGGGGCGAGGGGGCCTTCTTGGCTTTGGGATCACTGAGGCCCCCGCCGCTGAGGCGAGGGGGCCTCTTTCGCTTTGGGATCACCGAGGCCCCCGCCGCTGAGACGGGGGGCCTATTTCGCTTGGGATCACCGAGGCCCCCGCCGCTGAGACGGGGGGGCCTATTTCGCTTGGGACCACCGAGGCCCCCGCCGCTGGGGCGAGGGGGCCTTCTTGGCTTTGGGACCACCGAGGCCCCCACCGCTGAGGCGAGGGGGCTTCCTTTGCTTTGGCACCAACGAGGCCCCCGCCGCTGTGGCGAGGGGGCCTCCTCCGCTTTGGGAGCACCGAGGCCCCCGCCGCTGAGGCGAGGGGGCCTTCTTGGCTTTGGGGACCACCGAGGACCCCGCCACTGAGGCGAGGGGGCCTTCTTGGCTTTGGGACCACCGAGGCCCCCGTCGCTGAGGGCCAAGGGGCCTCTTTCGCTTTGGGAGCACCGAGGCCCCCGCCGCTGAGTCGAGGTGGCCTCCGCCCATTTAGAGCCACCGAGGCCCCCGCCGCTGAGGCGAGGGGGCTCCTTGATCTTTGGGATCACCGAGGCCCCCGCCGCTAAGGCGAGTGGGCCTCTTTCGCTTTGGGATCACCGAGGCCCCCGCCACTGAGGCGAGGGGGCCTCTGCCGCTTTGGGACCACCAAGGCCCCCGCCGCTGAGGCGAGGGGGCCTTCTTGGCTTTGGGACCACCGAGGCCCCCGCCGCTGAGCCGGGGGGGCCTCTTTCGCTGGGGATCACCGAGGCCCCCGCCGCTGGGGCGAGGGGGCCTCCTTTGCCTTGGGATCACCGAGGCCCCCGCCGCTGTGGCGAGGGGGCCTCTTTCGCTTGGGGATCACCGAGGCACCCGCCGCTGAGGCGATGGGGCCTCTTTCTCTTTGGGATCACCGAGGCCCCCGCCGTGGAGGCGAGGGGGCCTCCTTCGCTGTGAGATCACCCAGGCCCCCTCTGCTGAGGCGAGGGGGCCTCCTCCGCTTTGGGACCATCAAGGCCCCCTCTGCTGAGGCGAGGGGGCCTCTTTTGGTTTGGGATCACCGAGGCCCCCGCCGCTGAGGCGAGGGCGCCTCCGCCGCTTTCGGACCATCGAGGCCCCCTCCGCTAAGGCGAGGGGTTCTCCTCCGCTTTGGGACCACCGAGGCCCCCTCCGCTGAAGCTAGGGGGCCTCTTTCGCTTTGGGAGCACCGAGGCCCCCGCCGCTGAGGCGAGGGGGCCTCCTCCGCTTTGGGACCACCGAGGCCCCCGCCGCTGAGGCGAGGGGGCCTTCTTGGCTTTGGGACCACCGAGGCCCCCACCGCTAAGGCGAGGGGGCCTCCTTCGCGTTGGGACCACCGAGGCCCCCGCCGCTGAGGCGAGGGGGCCTCCTTCGCTTTGGGACCATTGAGGCCCCCGCCGATGAGGCGAGGGGGCCTCTTTCCCTTTGGGACCACCGGGGCCCCCGCCGCTGAGGCGAGGGGGCCCCTTGCTCTTTGGGATCACCGAGGCCCCCGCCGCTGAGGCGAGGGGGCCTCTTTCGCTTTGGGATCACCGAGGCCCCCACCGCTGAGGCGAGGGGGGCCTATTTCGCTTGGGATCACTGAGGCCCCCGCCGCTGGGGCGAGGGGGCCTCCTTCGCTGTGGGACCACCGAGGCCCCCGCCGCTGAGGCGAGGGGGCCTCCTTCGCTGTGGGACCATCGAGGCCCCCTCCGCTGAGGCGAGGGGGCCTCTTTCGCTTTGGGATCACCGAGGCCCTCGCCGCTGAGACAGGGGGGCCTATTTCGCTTGGGATCACCGAGGCCCCCACCGCTGGGGCGAGGGGGCCTCCTTTGCTTTGGGATCACCGAGGCCCCCGCCGTTGAGGTGAGGGGGCCTCTTTCGCTTTGGGATCACCGGGGCCCCCGCCGCTGAGGCGAGGGGGCCTTCTTGGCTTTGGGACCACCGAGGCCCCCTCCGCTGAGGCGCGGGGGCCTCCTTCGCTTTGGGATCACCAAGGCCCCCTCCGCTGAGGCGAGGGGGCCTCTTTCGCTTTCGGACCATCGAGGCCCCCTCCGCTGAGGCGAGGGGGCCTCCTTCGTATTGGGACCACCGAGGCCCCCGCCGCTGAAGCAAGGGGGCCTTCTTGGCTTGGGGACCACCGAGGCCCCCGCCGCTGAGGCGAGGGGGCCTTCTTGGCTTTGGGACCACCGAGGCCCCCGCCGCTGAGGCGAGGGGGCCTTCTTCGCTTTGGGACCACCGAGGCCCCCACCGCTGAGGCGAGGGGGCCTCTTTCGCTTAGGGACCACCGAGGCCTCGGCCGTTGAGGTGAGGGGGCCTCCTCCGCTTTGGGACCACCGAGGCCCCCGCCGCTGAGGCGAGGGGGCCTCTTTCCCTTTGGGACCACCGGGGCCCCCGCCACTGAGGCGAGGGGGCCTCCGCCGCATTGGGACCACCGAGGCCCCCGCCGCTGAGGCGAGGGGGCCTTTTTGGTTTTGGGGACCACCGAGGCCCCCGCTGCTGAGGCGAGGGGGCCTCCTTCGCTTTGGGACCACCGAGGCCCCGGCCGCTTGGCGAGGGGGCTTCTTTCGCTTTGGGATCACCGAGGCCCCCGCCGTTGAGGCGAGCGGGCCTCTTTCGCTTTGGGATCACCGAGGCCCTCGCCGCTGAGACAGGGGGGCCTATTTCGCTTGGGATCACCGAGGCCCCCACCGCTGGGGCGAGGGGGCCTCCTTTGCTTTGGGATCACCGAGGCCCCCGCCGTTGAGGTGAGGGGGCCTCTTTCGCTTTGGGATCACCGGGGCCCCCGCCGCTGAGGCGAGGGGGCCCCTTGCTCTTTGGGATCACCGAGGCCCCCGCCGTTGAGGTGAGGGGGCGTCTTTCGCTTTTGGATCACCGAGGCCCCCGCCGCTGAGGCGAGGGGGCCTCCGCCGCTTTGGGACCATCCAGGCCCCCGCCGCTGAGGCGAGGGGGCCTTCTTGGCTTTGGGACCACCGAGGCCCCCACCGCTGAGGCGAGAGGGCCTCCTTTGCTTTGGGACCAGCGAGGCCCCCGCCGCTGAGGCGAGGGGGCCTTCTTGGCTTTGGGACCACCGAGGCCCCCACCGCTGAGGCGAGGGGGCCTCTTTCGCTTAGGGAGCACCGAGGCCCCCGCCGCTGAGGCGAGGGGGCCTCCGCCGATTTAGAGCCACCGAGGCCCCCGCCGCTGAGGCGAGGGGGCTCCTTGATCTTTGGGATCACCGAGGCCCCCGCCGCTTAGGCGAGGGGGCTCCTTGATCTTTGGGATCACCGAGGCCCCCGCCGCTGAGGCGAGGGGTCCTCTTTCGCTTTGGGATCACCGAGGCCCCCGCCGCTGAGGCAAGGGGGCCTTCTTGGCTTTGGGACCACCCAGGCCCCCTCCGCTGAGGCGAGGGGGCCTCCTTCGCTTTGGGACCACCGAGGCCCCCGCCGCTGAGGCAAGGGGGCCTTCTTGGCTTTGGGACCACCGAGGCCCCCTCCGCTGAGGCGAGGGGGCCTCCTTCGCTTTGGGACCACCGAGGCCCCCCGCCGCTGAGGCGAGGGGGCCTTCTTGGCTTTGGGACCACCGAGGCCCCCACCGCTTAGGCGAGGGGGCCTCTTTCGCTTAGGGACCACCGAGGCCCCCGCCGCTGAGGTGAGGGGGCCTCCTCCGCTTTGGGACCACCGAGGCCCCCGCCGCTGAGGCAAGGGGGCCTCTTTCCCTTTGGGACCACCGGGGCCCCCGCCGCTGAGGCGAGGGGGCCTCCGCCGCTTTGGGACCATCCAGGCTCCCGCCGCTGAGGCGAGGGGGCCTTCTTGGCTTTGGGGACCACGGAGGCCCCCGCCGCTGAGGCGAGGGGGCCTCCTTCGCTTTGGGACCACCGAGGCCTCCTCCGCTGGGCGAGGGGGCCTCTTTCGCTTTGGGACCACCGAGGCCCCCGCCGCTGAGGCGAGCGGGCCTCTTTAGCTTTGGGATCACCGAGGCCCCCGCCGCTGAGGCGAGGGGGCTCCTTGCTTCTTGGGATCACCGAGGCCCCCGCCGCTGAGGCGAGGGGGCCTTCTTGGCTTTGGGACCACCGAGGACCCCACTGCTGAGGCGAGGGGGCCTTCTTGGCTTTGGGACCACCGAGGCCCCCGCCGCTGAGGCGAGGGGGCCTCTTTCGCTTTGGGATCACCGAGGCCCCCGCCGCTGAGGCGAGGGGGCCTCTTTCGCTTTGGGATCACCGAGGGCCCCGCCGCTAAGGCGAGGGGGCCTCTGCCGCTTTGGGACCACCGAGGCCCCCGCCGCTGAGGCGAGGGGGCCTTCTTGGCTTTGGGTTCACCGAGGCCCCCGCCGCTGAGGCGAGGGGGCCTCTTTCGCTTTGGGATCACCGAGGCCCCCGCCGCTGGGGCGAGGGGGCCTCCTTTGCCTTGGGATCACCGAGGCCCCCGCCGCTGTGGCGAGGGGGGCTCTTTCGCTTGGGGATCACCGAGGCCCCCACCGCCGAGGCGATGGGGCCTCTGTCTCTTTGGGATCACCGAGGCCCCCGCCGTGGAGGCGAGGGGGCCTTCTTCGCTGTGGGATCACCGAGGCCCCCTCCGTGGAGGCGATGGGGGCCTCCTTCGCTTTGGGACCACCGAGGCCCCCACCGCTGAGGCGAGGGGGCCTCTTTCGCTTAGGGACCACCGAGGCCTCGGCCGTTGAGGTGAGGGGGCCTCCTCCGCTTTGGGACCACCGAGGCCCCCGCCGCTGAGGCGAGGGGGCCTCTTTCCCTTTGGGACCACCGGGGCCCCCGCCACTAAGGCGAGGGGGCCTCCGCCGCATTGGGACCACCGAGGCCCCCGCCGCTGAGGCGAGGGGGCCTTTTTGGTTTTGGGGACCACCGAGGCCCCCGCTGCTGAGGCGAGGGGGCCTCCTTCGCTTTGGGACCACCGAGGCCCCGGCCGCTTGGCGAGGGGGCTTCTTTCGCTTTGGGATCACCGAGGCCCCCGCCGTTGAGGCGAGCGGGCCTCTTTCGCTTTGGGATCACCGAGGCCCCCGCTGTTGAGGCAAGGGGGCCTTCTTGGCTTTGGGGACCACCGAGGACCCCATTGCTGAGGCGAGGGGGCCTTCTTGGCTTTGGGACCACCGAGGCCCCCGCCGCTGAGGCGAGGGGGCCTCTTTCGCTTTGGGACCACCGAGGCCCCCTCCGCTGGGTGCGAGGGGGCCTCCGCCGATTTAGAGCCACCGAGGCCCCCGCCGCTGAGGCGAGGGGGCCCCTTGCTCTTTGGGATCACCGAGGCCCCCGCCGTTGAGGTGAGGGGGCGTCTTTCGCTTTTGGATCACCGAGGCCCCCGCCGCTGAGGCGAGGGGGCCTCCGCCGCTTTGGGACCATCCAGGCCCCCGCCGCTGAGGCGAGGGGGCCTTCTTGGCTTTGGGACCACCGAGGCCCCCACGGTGAGGCGAGAGGGCCTCCTTCGCTTTGGGACCAGCGAGGCCCCCGCCGCTGAGGCGAGGGGGCCTTCTTGGCTTTGGGACCACCGAGGCCCCAACCGCTGAGGCGAGGGGGCCTCTTTCGCTTAGGGAGCACCGAGGCCCCCGCCGCTGAGGCGAGGGGGCCTCCGCCGATTTAGAGCCACCGAGGCCCCCGCCGCTGAGGCGAGGGGGCTCCTTGATCTTTGGGATCACCGAGGCCCCCGCCGCTCAGGCGAGGGGGCTCCTTGATCTTTGGGATCACCGAGGCCCCCGCCGCTGAGGCGAGGGGTCCTCTTTCGCTTTGGGATCACCGAGGCCCCCGCCGCTGAGGCAAGGGGGCCTTCTTGGCTTTGGGACCACCCAGGCCCCCTCCGCTGAGGCGAGGGGGCCTCCTTCGCTTTGGGACCACCGAGGCCCCCGCCGCTGAGGCAAGGGGGCCTTCTTGGCTTTGGGACCACCGAGGCCCCCTCCGCTGAGGCGAGGGGGCCTCCTTCGCTTTGGGACCACCGAGGCCCCCCGCCGCTGAGGCGAGGGGGCCTTCTTGGCTTTGGGACCACCGAGGCCCCCGCCGCTTAGGCGAGGGGGCCTCTTTCGCTTAGGGACCACCGAGGCCCCCGCCGCTGAGGCGAGGGGGCCTCCTCCGCTTTGGGACCACCGAGGCCCCCGCCGCTGAGGCAAGGGGGCCTCTTTCCCTTTGGGACCACCGGGGCCCCCGCCGCTGAGGCGAGGGGGCCTCCGCCGCTTTGGGACCATCCAGGCTCCCGCCGCTGAGGCGAGGGGGCCTTCTTGGCTTTGGGGACCACGGAGGCCCCCGCCGCTGAGGCGAGGGGGCCTTCTTGGTTTTGGGGACCACCGAGGCCCCCGCCGTTGAGGCGAGGGGGCCTCCTTCGCTTTGGGACCACCGAGGCCTCCTCCGCTGGGCGAGGGGGCCTCTTTCGCTTTGGGACCACCGAGGCCCCCGCCGCTGAGGCGAGCGGGCCTCTTTAGCTTTGGGATCACCGAGGCCCCCGCCGCTGAGGCGAGGGGGCTCCTTGCTTCTTGGGATCACCGAGGCCCCCGCCGCTGAGGCGAGGGGGCCTTCTTGGCTTTGGGACCACCGAGGACCCCACTGCTGAGGCGAGGGGGCCTTCTTGGCTTTGGGACCACCGAGGCCCCCGCCGCTCAGGCGAGGGGGCCTCTTTCGCTTTGGGATCACCGAGGCCCCCGCCGCCGAGGCGAGGGGGCCTCTTTCGCTTTGGGATCACCGAGGGCCCCGCCGCTAAGGCGAGGGGGCCTCTGCCGCTTTGGGACCACCGAGGCCCCCGCCGCTGAGGCGAGGGGGCCTTCTTGGCTTTGGGTTCACCGAGGCCCCCGCCGCTGAGGCGAGGGGGCCTCTTTCGCTTTGGGATCACCGAGGCCCCCGCCGCTGGGGCGAGGGGGCCTCCTTTGCCTTGGGATCACCGAGGCCCCCGCCGCTGTGGCGAGGGGGCCTCTTTCGCTTGGGGATCACCGAGGCCCCCACCGCCGAGGCGATGGGGCCTCTTTCTCTTTGGGATCACCGAGGCCCCCGCCGTGGAGGCGAGGGGGCCTCCTTCGCTGTGGGATCACCGAGGCCCCCTCCGTGGAGGCGAGGGGGCCTCCTTCGCTGTGGGACCACGGAGGCCCCCTCCGCGCAGGCGAGGGGGCCTCCTCCGCTTTGGGACCATCAAGGCCCCCTCTGCTGAGGCGAGGGGGCCTCTTTCGGTTTGGGATCACCGAGGCCCCCGCCGCTAAGGCCAGGGCGCCTCCGCCGCTTTCGGACCACCGAGGCCCCCGCCGCTGAGGCGAGGGGTTCTCCTCCGCTTTGGGACCACCGAGGCCCCCTCCGCTGAAGCTAGGGGGCCTCTTTCGCTTTGGGAGCACCGAGGCCCCCGCCGCTGAGGCGAGGGGGCCTCCTCCGCTTTGGGACCACCGAGGCCCCCGCCGCTGAGGCGAGGGGGTCTTCTTGGCTTTGGGACCACCGAGGCCCCCGCCGCTGAGGCGAGGGGGCCTCCTTTGCTTTGGGACCATTGAGGCCCCCGCCGATGAGGCGAGGGGGCCTCTTTCCCTTTGGGACCATCGGGGCCCCCGCCGCTGCGGCGAGGGGGCCCCTTGCTCTTTGGGATCACCGAGGCCCCCGCCGCTGAGGCGAGGGGGCCTCTTTCGCTTTGGGATCACCGAGGCCCCCACCGCTGAGGCGAGGGGGGCCTATTTCGCTTGGGATAACCAAGGCCCCCGCCGCTGGGGCGAGGGGGCCTCCTTCGCTGTGGGACCACCGAGGCCCCCGCCGCTGAGGCGAGGGGGCCTCCTCCGCTTTGGGACCATCGAGGCCCCCTCTGCTGAGGCGAGGGGGCCTCTTTCGCTTTGGGATCACCGAGGCCCTCGCCGCTGAGACAGGGGGGCCTATTTCGCTTGGGATCACCGAGGCCCCCGCCGCTGGGGCGAGGGGGCCTCCTTTGCCTTGGGATCACCGAGGCCCCCGCCGCTGTGGCGAGGGGGCCTCTTTCGCTTGGGGATCACCGAGGCCCCCGCCGCTGAGGCGAGGGGGCCTCCTTCGCTGTGGGACCACCGAGGCCCCCGCCGCTGAGGCGAGGGGGCCCCTTGCTCTGTGGGACCACCGAGGCCCCTGCCGCTGAGGCGAGGGGGCCTCTTTCGATTTGGGATCACCGAGGCCCCCGCCGCTGAGACGGGGGGCCCTATTTCGCTTGGGATCACCGAGGCGCCCACCGCTGGGGCGAGGGGGCCTCCTTTGCCTTGGGATCACCGAGGCTCCCGCCGTTGAGGTGAGGGGGCCTCTTTCGCTTTGGGATCACCGGGGCCCCCGCCGCTGAGGCGAGGGGGCCTTCTTGGCTTTGGGACCACCGAGGCCCCCGCCGCTGAGGCGCGGGGGCCTCCTTCGCTTTGGGATAACCAAGGCCCCCTCCGCTGAGGCGAGGGGGCCTCTTTCGCTTTCGGACCATCGAGGCCCCCTCCGCTGAGGCGAGGGGGCCTCCTTCGCTTTGGGACCACCGAGGCCCCCGCCGCTGAGGCAAGGGGGCCTTCTTGGCTTGGGGACCACCGAGGCCCCCTCCGCTGAGGCGAGGGGGCCTTCTTGGCTTTGGGACCACCGAGGCCCCCGCCGCTGAGGCGAGGGGGCCTTCTTGGCTTTGGGACCACCGAGGCCCCCACCGCTGAGGCGAGGGGGCCTCTTTCGCTTAGGGACCACCGAGGCCCCCGCCGTTGAGGTGAGGGGGCCTCCTCCGCTTTGGGACCACCGAGGCCCCCGCCGCTGAGGCGAGGGGGCCTCTTTCCCTTTGGGACCACCGGGGCCCCCGCCACTGAGGCGAGGGGGCCTCCGCCGCATTGGGACCACCGAGGCCCCCGCCGCTGAGGCGAGGGGGCCTTTTTGGTTTTGGGGACCACCGAGGCCCCCGCTGCTGAGGCGAGGGGGCCTCCTTCGCTTTGGGACCACCGAGGCCCTTGCCGCTTGGCGAGGGGGCCTCTTTCGCTTTGGGACCACCGAGGCCCCCGCCGCTGAGGCGAGCGGGCCTCTTTCGCTTTGGGATCACCGAGGCCCTCGCCGCTGAGACAGGGGGGCCTATTTCGCTTGGGATCACCGAGGCCCCCGCCGCTGGGGCGAGGGGGCCTCCTTTGCCTTGGGATCACCGAGGCCCCCGCCGCTGTGGCGAGGGGGCCTGTTTCGCTTGGGGATCACCGAGGCCCCCGCCGCTGAGGCGAGGGGGCCCCTTGCTCTGTGGGACCACCGAGGCCCCTGCCCGCTGAGGCGAGGGGGCCTCTTTCGATTTGGGATCACCGAGGCCCCCGCCGCTGAGACGGGGGGCCCTATTTCGCTTGGGATCACCGAGGCGCCCACCGCTGGGGCGAGGGGGCCTCCTTTGCCTTGGGATCACCGAGGCTCCCGCCGTTGAGGTGAGGGGGCCTCTTTCGCTTTGGGATCACCGGGGCCCCCGCCGCTGAGGCGAGGGGGCCTTCTTGGCTTTGGGACCACCGAGGCCCCCGCCGCTGAGGCGCGGGGGCCTCCTTCGCTTTGGGATAACCAAGGCCCCCTCCGCTGAGGCGAGGGGGCCTCTTTCGCTTTCGGACCATCGAGGCCCCCTCCGCTGAGGCGAGGGGGCCTCCTTCGCTTTGGGACCACCGAGGCCCCCGCCGCTGAGGCAAGGGGGCCTTCTTGGCTTGGGGACCACCGAGGCCCCCTCCGCTGAGGCGAGGGGGCCTTCTTGGCTTTGGGACCATCGAGGCCCCCGCCGCTGAGGCGAGGGGGCCTTCTTGGCTTTGGGACCACCGAGGCCCCCACCGCTGAGGCGAGGGGGCCTCTTTCGCTTAGGGACCACCGAGGCCCCCGCCGTTGAGGTGAGGGGGCCTCCTCCGCTTTGGGACCACCGAGGCCCCCGCCGTTGAGGCGAGGGGGCCTCTTTCCCTTTGGGACCACCGGGGCCCCCGCCACTGAGGCGAGGGGGCCTCCGCCGCATTGGGACCACCGAGGCCCCCGCCGCTGAGGCGAGGGGGCCTTTTTGGTTTTGGGGACCACCGAGGCCCCCGCTGCTGAGGCGAGGGGGCCTCCTTCGCTTTGGGACCACCGAGGCCCTTGCCGCTTGGCGAGGGGGCCTCTTTCGCTTTGGGACCACCGAGGCCCCCGCCGCTGAGGCGAGCGGGCCTCTTTCGCTTTGGGTCACTCAGGCCCCCGCCGCTGAGGCGAGGGGGCCTTCTTGGCTTTGGGACCACCGAGGCCCCCGCCGCTGAGGCGAGGGGGCCTCTTTCGCTTTGGGACCACCGAGGCCCCCTCCGCTGGGTGCGAGGGGCCCTCCGCCGATTTAGAGCCACCGAGGCCCCCGCCGCTGAGGCGAGGGGGCCCCTTGCTCTTTGGGATCACCGAGGCCCCCGCCGTTGAGGTGAGGGGGCGTCTTTCGCTTTTGGATCACCGAGGCCCCCGCCGCTGAGGCGAGGGGGCCTCCGCCGCTTTGGGACCATCCAGGCTCCCGCCGCTGAGGCGAGGGGGGCTCTTTCGCTTTGGGATCACCGAGGCCCCCGCTGCTGAGGCGAGGGGGCCTTCTTGGCTTTGGGACCACCGAGGCCCCCGCCGCTGAGGCGAGGGGGCCTTCTTGGCTTTGGGACCACCGAGGCCCCCACCGCTGAGGCGAGGGGGCCTCCTTCGCTTTGGGACCAGCGAGGCCCCCGCCGCTGAGGCGAGATGGCCTTCTTGGCTTTGGGACCACCGAGGCCCCCACCGCTGAGGCGAGGGGGCCTCTTTCGCTTAGGGAGCACCGAGGCCCCCGCCGCTGAGGTGAGGTGGCCTCCGCCAATTTAGAGCCACCGAGGCCCCCGCCGCTGAGGCGAGGGGGCTCCTTGATCTTTGGGATCACCGAGGCCCCCGCCGCTCAGGCGAGGGGTCCTCTTTCGCTTTGGGATCACCGAGGCCCCCGCCGCTGAGGCGAGGGGTCCTCTTTCGCTTGGGGATCACCGAGGCCCCCGCCGCTGAGGCGAGGGGGCCTTCTCGGCTTTGGGGACCGCCGAGGACCCCACTGCTGAGGCGAGGGGGCCTTCTTGGCTTTGGGACCACCGAGGCCCCCGCCGCTGAGGCGAGGGGGCCTCTTTCGCTTTGGGACCACCGAGGCCCCCTCCGCTGGGCGAGAGGGCCTCCGCCGATTTAGAGCCACCGAGGCCCCCGCCGCTGAGGCGAGGGGGCCCCTTGCTCTTTGGGATCACCGAGGCCCCCGCCGTTGAGGTGAGGGGGCGTCTTTCGCTTTTGGATCACCGAGGCCCCCGCCGCTGAGGCGAGGGGGCCTCCGCCGCTTTGGGACCATCCAGGCTCCCGCCGCTGAGGCGAGGGGGCCTCTTTCGCTTTGGGATCACCGAGGCCCCCGCAGCTGAGGCGAGGGGGCCTTCTTGGCTTTGGGACCACCGAGGCCCCCGCCGCTGAGGCGAGGGGGCCTTCTTGGCTTTGGGACCACCGAGGCCCCCACCGCTGAGGCGAGCGGGCCTTTTTCGCTTTGTGATCACCGAGCCCCCCGCCGCTGAGGCGAGCGGGCCTCTTTCGCTTTGGGATCACCGAGGCCCCTGCCGCTGAGGCGAGGGGGCCTTCTTGGCTTCGGGGACCACCGAGGACCCCACTGCTGAGGCGAGGGGGCCTTCTTGGCTTTGGGACCACCGAGGCCCCCGCCGCTGAGGCGAGGGGGCCTCCTTCGCTCCGGGACCACCGAGGCCCCCTCCGCTGGGCGAGAGGGCCTCCGCCGATTTAGAGCCACCGAGGCCCCCGCCGCTGAGGCGAGGGGGCCCCTTGCTCTTTGGGATCACCGAGGCCCCCGCCGTTGAGGTGAGGGGGCGTCTTTCGCTTTTGGATCACCGAGGCCCCCGCCGCTGAGGCGAGGGTGCCTCCGCCGCTTTGGGACCATCCAGGCTCCCGCCGCTGAGGCGAGGGGGCCTCTTTCGCTTTGGGATCACCGAGGCCCCCGCCGCTGAGGCGAGGGGGCCTTCTTGGCTTTGGGACCACCGAGGCCCCCACCGCTGAGGCGAGGGGGCCTCCTGCGCTTTGGGACCACCGAGGCCCCCGCCGCTGAGGGGAGGGGGCCTTCTTGGCTTTGGGACCACCGAGGCCCCCACCGCTAAGGCGAGGGGGCCTCTTTCGCTTAGGGAGCACCGAGGCCCCCGCCGCTGAGGCGAGGGGGCCTTCTTGGCTTCGGGGACCACCGAGGACCCCACTGCTGAGGCGAGGGGGCCTTCTTGGCTTTGGGACCACCGAGGCCCCCGCCGCTGAGGCGAGGGGGCCTCCTTCGCTCCGGGACCACCGAGGCCCCCTCCGCTGGGCGAGAGGGCCTCCGCCGATTTAGAGCCACCGAGGCCCCCGCCGCTGAGGCGAGGGGGCCCCTTGCTCTTTGGGATCACCGAGGCCCCCGCCGTTGAGGTGAGGGGGCGTCTTTCGCTTTTGGATCACCGAGGCCCCCGCCGCTGAGGCGAGGGTGCCTCCGCCGCTTTGGGACCATCCAGGCTCCCGCCGCTGAGGCGAGGGGGCCTCTTTCGCTTTGGGATCACCGAGGCCCCCGCCGCTGAGGCGAGGGGGCCTTCTTGGCTTTGGGACCACCGAGGCCCCCACCGCTGAGGCGAGGGGGCCTCCTTCGCTTTGGGACCACCGAGGCCCCCGCCGCTGAGGCGAGGGGGCCTTCTTGGCTTTGGGACCACCGAGGCCCCCACCGCTAAGGCGAGGGGGCCTCTTTCGCTTAGGGAGCACCGAGGCCCCCGCCGCTGAGGCGAGGGGGCCTCCGCCGACTTAGAGCCACCGAGGCCCCCGCCGATGAGGCGAGGGGGCTCCTTGATCTTTGGGATCACCGAGGCCCCCGCCGCTGAGGCGAGGGGGCTCCTTGATCTTTGGGATCACCGAGGCCCCCGCCGCTGAGGCGAGGGGTCCTCTTTCGCTTTGGGATCACCGAGGCCCCCGCCGCTGAGGCGAGGGGGCCTCCGCCGATTTAGAGCCACCGAGGCCCCCGCCGCTGGGGCGAGGGGGCCTTCTTGGCTTTGGGATCACCAAGGCACCCGCCGCTGAGACGGGGGGGCCTATTTCGCTTGGGATCACCGGGCCCCCGCGGCCCGGGCGAGGGGGCCTTCTTGGCTTTGGGACCACCGAGGCCCCCACCGCTGAGGCGAGGGGGCCTCCTTCACTTAGGGACCACCGAGGCCCACGCCGCTGAGGCGAGGGGGCCTCTTTCGCTTTGGGACCACCGGGGCCCCCGCCGCTGGGGCGAGGGGGCCTTCTTGGCTTTGGGACCACCGAGGCCCCCGCCGATTTAGAGCCACGGAGGCCCCCGCCGCTGACGCGAGGGGGCTCCTTGATCTTTGGGATCACCGAGGCCCCCGCCGCTGAGGCGAGGGGGCCTCTTTCGCTTTGGGATCACCGAGGCCCCCGCCGCTGAAACGGGGGGGCCTATTTCGCTTGGGATCAACGAGGCCCCCGCCGCTGAGGCGAGGGGGCCTCCTTTGCCTTGGGACCACCGAGGCCCCCGCCGCTGAGGCGAGGGGGCCCCTTGCTCTTTGGTATCATCGAGGCCCCCGCCGCTGAGGCCAGGGGGCCTCTGCCGCTTTGGGACCACCGAGGCCCCCGCCGCTGAGGCGAGGGGGCCCCTTGCTCTTTGGGATCACCGAGGCCCCCGCCGCTGAGGCGAGGGGGCCTCTTTCGCTTTGGGATCACCGAGGCCCCCGCCGCTGAGACGGGGGGGCCTATTTCGCTTGGGGATCACCGAGGCCCCCGCCGCTGAGGCGAGGGGGCCTCCTTCGCTGGGGGACCACCGAGGCCCCCGCCGCTGAGGCGAGGGGGCCTCCTTTGCCTTGGGATCACCGAGGCCCCCGCCGCTCTGGCGAGGGGGCCTCTTTCGCTTGGGGATCACCGAGGCCCCCGCCGCTGAGGCGAGGGGGCCTCCTTCGCTGTGGGACCACCGAGGCCCCCGCCGCCGAGGCGAGGGGGCCTTCTTGGCTTTGGGACCACCGAGGCCCCCGCCGCTGAGGCGAGGGGGCCTCCTTTGCTCCGGGACCATCGAGGCCCCCTCCGCTGAGGCGAGGGGGCCTTCTTGGCTTTGGGACCACCGAGGCCCCCGCCGCTGAGGCCAGAGGGCCTTCTTGGCTTTGGGACCACCGAGGCCCCCGCCACTGAGGCGAGGGGCTCCCGTGCTCTTTGGGATCACCGAGGCCCCCGCCGCTGAGGCGAGGGGGCCTCTTTCGCTTTGGGATCACCGAGGCCCCCACCGCTGGGGCGAGGGGGCCTCCTTCGCCTTGGGATCACCGAGGACCCCGCCGCTGTGGCGAGGGGGCCTCTTTCGCTCGGGGATCACCGAGGCCCGCGCCGCTGAGGCGAGGGGGCCTCCTTCGCTGTGGGACCACCGAGGCCCCGCCGCCGAGGCGAGGGGGCCTCTTTCGCTTTGGGATCACGGAGGCCCCCTCCGCCGACGCGAGGGGGCCTCCCCCGCTATGGGACCACCGAGGCCCCCGCCGCTGAGGCGAGGGGGCCTTCTTGGATTTGGGACCACCGGGGCCCCCGCCGCTGAGGCGAGGGGGCCTCCTTCGCTTTGCGACCACCGAGGCCTCGGCCGCTGAGGCGAGGGGGCCTCTTTCGCTTTGGGACCATCGAGGCCCCCGCCGCTGAGGCGAGGGGGCCTCTTTCGCTCCGGGACCACCGGGGCCCCCGCCGCTGAGGCGAGGGGGCCTTCTTGGCTTTGGGACCACCGAGGCCCCCGCCGCTGAGGTGAGGGGGCCTCCTTCGCTCCGGGACCACCGAGTCCCCCTCCGCTGAGGCGAGGGGTCCTGTTTCGCTTTGGGACCACCGAGGCCCCCGCCGCTGAGGCGAGGGGGCCTTCTTGGCTTTGGGACCACCGAGGCCCCCGCCGCTGAGGCGAGCGGCTCCCTTGCTCTTCGGGATCACCGAGGCCCCCTGCCGCTGAGGCGAGGGGGCCTCTTTCGCTTTGGGATCACTGAGGCCCCCGCCGCTGAGGCGAGGGGGCCTCCGCCGCTTTGGGACCACCGAGGCCCCCGCCGCTGAGGCGAGGGGGCCCCTTGCTCTTTGGGATCACCGAGGCCCCCGCCGCTGAGGCGAGGGGGCCTCTTTCGCTTTGGGATCACTGAGGCCCCCGCCGCTGAGGCGAGGGGGCCTCTTTCGCTCCGGGACCACCGGGGGCCCCGCCGCTAAGGCGAGGGGGCCTTCTTGGCTTTGGGACCACCGAGGCCCCCGCCGCTGAGGCGAGGGGGCCTCCTTCGCTCCGGGACCACCGAGTCCCCCTCCGCTGAGGCGAGGGGTCCTGTTTCGCTTTGGGACCACCGAGGCCCCTGCCGCTGAGGCGAGGGGGCCTTCTTGGCTTTGGGACCACCGAGGCCCCCGCCGCTGAGGCGAGCGGCTCCCTTGCTCTTTGGGATCACCGAGGCCCCCTGCCGCTGAGGCGAGGGGGCCTCTTTCGCTTTGGGATCACTGAGGCCCCCGCCGCTGAGGCGAGGGGGCCTCCGCCGCTTTGGGACCACCGAGGCCCCCGCCGCTGAGGCGAGGGGGCCCCTTGCTCTTTGGGATCACCGAGGCTTCCGCCGCTGAGGCGAGGGGGCCTCTTTCGCTTTGGGATCACTGAGGCCCCCGCCGCTGAGACGGGGGGGCCTTCTTCGCTTTGGGATCTCCGGGGCCCCCTCCGATGAAGCGAGGGGGCCTGCTTCGCTTAGGGTCCACCGAGGCCCCCGCCGCTGAGGCGAGGGGGCCTCCTCCGCTTTGGGACCATCGAGGCCCCCGCCGCTGAGGCGAGGGGGCCTCTTTCCCTTTGGGATCACCGAGGCCCCCGCCGTTGAGGCGAGGGGGCCTCTTTCGCTTTTGGATCACGGAGGCCCCCGCCGCCGAGGCGAGGGGGACCTCCTTCGCTTTGGGATCACCAAGGCCCCCTCCGCTGAGGCGAGGGGGCCTCCTCCGCTTTGAGACCGTGGAGGTCTTTGCCGCTGAGGCGAGGGGGCCTCCTTCGCTTCGGTTTCACCGAGGCGGGGGTTTGCGTGTCCTCGCGCGGACGACTCCGGCAGGAGTGCCGTGCGGGGCCGGGGGGGGGGATCGGGCCACGGACCAAGCCCCCGTGATCTGCCGGCCAAACGCCGCCCAGTCGGTAGTACCTGGCGGCTAAGGGCCCACACCCGTGAGACTGCGTCCCCCCTCCCTTGGGGGGGTGGTGGACCGTGCCGGAAGTGGAGCCGGCGCTCCGCCTCGCCCCCCATTCCGTGCCCCTGGGAGGGGATCCGGCTACGTGTAGGGCGGGGGTGCATGCACGTAGTGCGGACCAGGGGACAAGGGGAGGAGACGAAGAGGAGAGCCGCCGCCATGATGCTTAGCCGGACGGGTTGGGATGAAACCCCCCTCCCGGTCGCGTGCCAGACCGTGGAGGGCCGGCGGGCACCATGGGGATGTGCCGCGGGGGCGCCCTACCGGGGGACCGCATCTCCTCCTCCTCCTCCTCATGTGCAGAGAAAAGGCTGTGGGTAGAAACAAAGCCATTTTTAGGATGTGTGGCAAAGGGGGTATTTTGGGGGCATAAGAGTGGAGGAGTGGGCAAGAGGGCACGAAGCGAAATGAAACAAAGACCACGAAACCCCCCCTCTCTTTGCGCTGCATATCCCCTCCGCCCCACTGATAACACCGTCCGATGCACCCTCCCCTCCTCACCTATGAAGCTCCATATCCCTCATCCCCCTCGAGAAGTCATGTTGTCACACATTGTCACGCAGAAATCCGTACCATGCTCCGGCCGCCACACCCAAAAACTGTGTCGCTTTGGGCTACGTTTCCCCTGCCGTATCGAGGCCGCACCCAAAAAGTGGTGTGGATTGTGGCTACGTATCCCCTGCCATCTTGGGGCCACACCCAACAACTGTGTGGATTGTGGCCATGTATTCCATGATTTGTCGGTACCACACCAAAAAGTGACCCCCCCCCAATTTCTGGGGGAACCCCCCGAAAATTGGTGATCAAGTCCCCCCGGGGTGCCAAATGCCCAGATCAGGGGTGGGGGTTTTATCACCATTTGGGGGGGGGTATCCCCATGACCAAGGGAATCGGGAGAGCTGGGTATATAAGGGCTGGTTGCTGCACTCAGCTGAAGCATCGGGCATAAGAGGGCAAGTGCTGTTGTGGTTCAGTGTGGGAGATGGATGTGGATATCAATCAGATTGAGGGTGAGGGCGAGGGTGAGAGTGAGAGTGAAAGTGAGGGTCACAATGAATGCAGGGCAATGGTGAGTGTCCGTTTGGTTCGGATGTTTCAGGCATTCCAGCTCCTGAGGGATCAGGTAGAAGCGGCAAAACGCGAGCTGAGTATGGAAACGTGGGCGCTGCTCAATTTCACGACGGCAGACTACACTTTTGTCATGAACATTACACGGCCGCAGTTCGAGGCAATCTGCACATCCTTGTTCAGCCGCCTGCTCAAGCCAATCGAGGGTGTATTCCGCAAGAGTGGGCTGGGGGCTGCGGACATTGACAACGTGGTTTTGGTGGGAGGCAGCACGCGCATTCCGTTCGTCCGGCAGCGGATCAAAGAGTTCTTCGATGGGCGGTTGGAGCCGTACTTGAAGGTGCCTCCGGAGCAGGCGGTGGCGATCGGGGCTGGAATTCAAGCGGGAATCGTGGGGCATTATTGGCCATTGCCGACTGCTGCCATTGAGAATTGGGACATGATTAAGGCAATGAGGCATAAGCTTGGCGCTAGGCCTGATGCTGCGGGCGACGTGGATGATGCCGAGGGTGACGAAGAAACTGAGGGTCCCGAGCTTTGACGGCTTGTGGAAGCCTTGGAGGATGTTGCATGCGGCGGCTGGCTTCTTGGGGCGACTTTGTTTTGCTGGGATAAAGGGTGTGCATGGTGGGTTTTCAAAAGCCCTGTCTTGTAACGGTCACATGGCTACTTACGGTTCGCCCTTGATAGGGGTCGTCATCTCGTTCACGGGGCTGTTTGTAACCAAAGGGCATGATTCTGGGCTCGTTAATGGTTGTTGGACGGTTGCTGACGGTTGTAGGGCGGGATCGCGCAGAGGAGGAGGCGGCATCGGAAAGGTGCCAAGGGAGGGCACAGGGCTGATGAATAGGCAGTGCACCGCATGGGACGAATGGGCAATGCCTCAGTTTATGCAAGAAAAGTTATCCGGTGGGGAAGGTGCGCAGTGGCAGCCACGCGACGTGTGGCACTTTTAGACTTCGGGTTCGAAGACAGTACTATTCATGTGCAGTGCAGTTTTTCTGGCTTTCGTTATGCTGTGGGCCATGCCGCTGCCCGTCACGCAGCATTGGCAACAGCAAAGTGCTCTGCACGGCTTGGCAGTGTGCCTTGCACAGTGCTGAATGACAGGGCATGGGATCAGTCTTTCGCCCCCGTTCCCTCTGCTGTGTGCACGATCGGTGGAGATCACTGGTGAACACCGTGAACTCACATTTTCCCCCCTTCTTAACTGACGACTGTCAGTGATACCGACCACGACAGAGACGTTCTGGCGTGTTGTCTGGTGTCTCTGTCACTGCTGGCCGAGTGAGGCCAGGCAGGGACAGGGGTTTATGCAGGTCGATGCCCGAGTGCAGCGTGGCACCCAGAAAGGCACAAATATGTGTGTAACCCTGAAAAAAGGCGTAGAGCTTGCGTCCAATTTTTTGCGACCTGCATATTGTTCAAAGCTGTGTCGCATCAGAGTCTCCAAAAGTGACCTCATGTTTTCGGATCCGGTTCTGAGTCCCCTCTAGCTGCTGCTGCTGCTGCTGCTGCCACACTGGACATCATGAGGGAAGGTACCATCGTTTGCAATGACTGCTCGTGCTCATTACTCCCACACCGCTACAATTGTCGAGATACCAGCCCCAGCCGCCCCATGTCATTTGCCAAAACGGGCCATGAAGGCCCCTTGGGACGGCAGGCTCAGAAGCTGCCCGTGGATGGGAGAACACCCCCCGTCAGCAGCGGCGGAACCCCCCAATGCGCAGTGTAGACAACGCCCTCGCACATGGCTCACATGTCTGATGGTGTTAATCTGGTATCTTCATGAGTCAGGCGTTGGGTGACGCTTCAAAATGTGTGCTCAGCGTACGACACTTTGGGAGGGGGCGGAAAAGCAATTCAAAATTGGCGATTGACAAACGGCGGACGGGGATAAACCAATGGCAATTGATGGACATGGCGGTCGACCGACGGCGGGTTCACCGACGGTGGTTGGGGGCTGTCCCTCAGGGCCCTCAAGGCAATAGTGGGGGCGGGGGATAAAAGGGGGCCTTACTACTGCTGCGCACCGCTACAATCTGATCCAACACTGTAATCACACGTCTGCGCCGTTGCTTAACATCGGGGAAGAAGGGGGGGGGTTCGCACACTCCACACAAAAGAGTTGTTCTTGAAGAATGTAACAAATGTGCACAAAGGTCTGAACTTTGAGGCCGCGTTTTGGGCACACTTGTTTTTTGACCTCAGACCCCACTTGGAGCAGCAGACCAGCCCTGACGCAAAGCCCCGGTTCTGTGTGTTGAAACAGGGAGCACCGATACCAAAGACAGAGGCAGTTCCTTTGGTGGTGAATTGCAGGTCAGGACCGGGCCCTTGCAGCGCCACACTCCTGTGTGGAACATCAGTGAGTGCACACAGGCTCAAGGGTCAGACGGTCATGTGGTCTGACATCTGTGATGACTTTCGTCATTTGGATCAGGGATATCGGCCTCTGTCTTGTCGACAGGAGGGCGATGTGCACCAGCTGTATTATTAGTGTAGTTCCTTAGACAGCCTCGAGCCGCTCCTACGTAGTTCCCAAAAATCTCTGCACCGGGGGAGTGTTAGCGCGTTGGGCATCTTTTTTTTTACCCGTGTCCCACCGTTGACCTTTTAGGGGGTGCACTAAGGGGGCGCACTTAGCGCAGTGCAACTATTTGGGCGTCTGCCCGTACTATAGGCCCATACTTTGAGATACTAGGGGCATCATTGTTGCCCCTAGCGTAGGTTTTGAGATCTTATTTTGCCCCCTTTGTTGGGGACCCCAGAGAATGCAGGGGTGACGTAGCATTTCCGCCCTCTTTTGGGCCCCCGAGAAGGCAGGGGTGAGGCAGCCAATTCTGTTTTTGCCCCCGTGTGTTTGGCGATCCCCCGAGAATGCAGGGTTGACATAGCACTTCTGCCCTCTTTTGGGCCCCCGAGAAGGCAGGTTTGAGGTAGCCTTTTCTGATTTTGTCCCCCTTTGTTTGGGGATCCCCGAGTATGTAGGGGTGACGTAGCATTTCCGCCCTCTTTTGGGCCCCAACCTTCCCGTGCTATTTATAAAACCTGGACAATCTTCGTTACGCTTTTGGTAGCCACTTCTGATTTTGTCCCCCTTTGTTTGGGGACCCCCGAGAATGCAGGGGTGACGTAGCGTTTCTGCCCTCTTTTGGGCCCCAACCTTCCGGTGCTATTGAGGAACCTTGGACAATCTTCTTTACGCTTTTGGCGTTGCGTTGTGTGATGTTCTGTTGTGCTGTGTTGTGTTGTGTTGCGTTGCGTTGCGTGCACGTGCGTCGTGAAATGCGTGCATGCGTCCATATGCATTGTGAAACGGGCACGCTGAGCGAAGGTGGTTGGCCGTTCCGATGAAGGTCACGTGATGGGGACGGTGATGATGTTCGCAGCGGGGAGCGGCCACGGAGAGGGCTGCCACCACTCGCGTCACCGGGGCTGTGATTGGCCGGTGGACTTGAGGGGGATGGTGGGGGTGAGTCCCAACTAGGGATACCCGAGGAGATGGCATCCATGGGGCAACGATGGCCAACGAGCCGCACCCCATCTTGATGATACTCCAACTCCAGGCAGCCATGAGGCAGAAGTGTGTGTGTTGTGTTGTTAGAAGCGCTCCACCGTCACAGCTTGTGAGGAGTGTAAGGAGCACTATTGTACTGAATGTATTGACACCCACACTTGTGGGAGCAATGTTGTTTGTTAAGTACAATACAAATGACAGTCGGAGTGGTTGAATTCACAGCTATTGCGTTATTTTGCAACGTGCTTTGTAGGGAAGGTGTGCAGTGCAACGTGGTCTACTTGGGGGGGCTTATCCATGAGAGGGTAAATCTGGGGCTGAAGTCGGGATAGTTAATAGAACAGTAGCATGCCGGGCGCGCGCCGGGCAAACATTCCCCCACTGTTCATAGCTCCTACCCTGCTGCACCTGGTACACTGAAGTTGTGCCCAGTATGTCCATAGTGCAGTGTGTTGTCTGTGGGTCCAATATCTCTTTCTTTTTGCAATGTCTGTTCCGTGATACACATTTCCTCATGCATGTGTGTCCTCTAGTCTCCTCTAGTTGTTCCACAAAAATTCTGACGCTGTTCCTGACATAGTTCCTAAAAATCTCTGTGCTGTTCCTATGTAGTTCGGAACTCCCCGATTAAGACAGCTGATGTGTACCATGAGCGTTGGAACAAGGTGACTGCTGCATCGCCGGGGGTGGATGGGTGGGTGGTGGGGGGGGGGGGCAGCTGGATCGCATCGCAGATACCTTCCGCAGAAACAGCATGCTATCCAGAGGGACAAGGAAGATGACGATGCACGAGAGGCACTGCTTTGCCCATCAAGCAGTCGGATTGACCCCAATTGCCTTGCGGCACAAAGCCATGCCCCCCCCTTCCTGCTGGTGGCGTCACATTCTTGTACTGGGGAAAATGCCTCGGTACACGAAGTGTTATGTCCGCCACCACATTGCTTTGGCACACTGACCTGGGCGTGTTGTGACTGGGCTCCACCAACGATAAGCTAAAATTCCTTCAGGTGCGCTTCATCAAGCACCAGCAGCAGTAGGTGGCCATAGTCGTATGCAGCAACACAGTCTCAAACGTACGCATGCCTAGACAGCAGCCGCAGCTGTGCGTAGTGCTGTATATCGTATGCATACCCTTTTCGAAGCACGGGAACCCCATGCTACTGTGCCGTTGCTGCAGTATGCTGGTGTTTGGACATTGGGAGCGTATCAGGGGTACTGGACAGCAATATTAAATGACCTTTCGTTTGTATCCTGCCACCCTGCTCCCGTCACATTCAGGGCCGCCGGGTCCTTATATCCCCCCCCCCCCCCCCCTCCCCAACCCTCCCGGTTTCAACAGATGCTTGGGGGCTTGGCGGATAGGTCGCAGCGGGACCGGTATCAACCACCTCCTGTGCAAGTTATGAGACCCCTCCGTCGTGCGGTACACGCTGGGGCTTGTATAGGGAATTGGGGTGCCGTGCCGTATAATCCACCCCTGGCTCTCGTGCATTCGGGGCGTGGACCCTACCAGGCCTCTGCCCTCACACTTATCCGGCCCCTCTGTCGCGTGGCCTTCCACAGGCGTGACAGGGGGGGAATGGGATGCAGGTCCCGAGCCCGATATAATTCCACAACCGAGTCCCGTTCTTTCGCAGTAGTGACTTGGACCTTTAATGGGCACGTGTTTCCCCCACATATATGCGCAGCCTACCAACAACTCACCTCCCCCGGATTACAACCCCCCTCCCCCCCCTCAATGCTCCTCAGACACACACCCATAGCCCCCCCCCCCTTTACATGGGGAGGGAGTGACCCCTGACCGGGAGGCACGCATAACCCGGTAGAGCCCAGAGCGCCGGTACAGCAAGCGAAAACAGCGACGAGGGCTGAACATGAGATTCGTACTGTGGAAGTGCTGACCAACTGTGCCTGAATGTCACCCCCCCCTCCCCCTCTGGTGTTGATAGTTTATGAAATGCAACCCGCTGATTCATCTCAGCCTTCGGTCTTCACACCGCTGGCTCCTTGAGCCTACAGTCATTGTGCCTCATGCACACCGGGAAGCCTAAGGGCGTGGCAGTCTCCCACTGCATGACCTGGTTTCAGACTCAGCTAATCCCATGGTACGGCGCTCCCAGAGTACGAATCTCATGTTCTTTTTTTTTTTTGGCCTAGACCAAGGTGGGCTGGCGTAGCCTGGTCACTTTACAGTGCTTGGGATAACCTCTCGGAATCAAGGTTCAGAGCTGTCCAGTGCTACAATGATCTCACAGTGGCTGTGGTAACGGATCTGACACGCAGTGAGGCAGGATGGACAGAAGGCGATGACAGCCGTGGGGCAGGCGTGGCCAGAGCCTAATGCGGACATTGCAACCTGACCATTTGAACACCCCCCCCCCCCAACAGGATTTTCTCCTGCAGGGTTTCGGAGGGATGCCGTAAATATTTGCTGCACGCTAGCCTCCTCATCCCATACACACACCGACTAGCCAACGCTCATGGGTAGTCCGCTGTTTCGCAGCAAACATAGCACGACTCTCTGTCTGTACTTAAGGACAGCACGCACCCTGTGGTAGCTACAGGCCAGTCCCGTAAACCAAAGGAGTGCATACAGATGCCTCTGGGAAAACCCAGGGAACGAAGCAGCCCTTTCAGCAAAGCAGGAAGGGGAGATCCGGAACACCCCGAACCCCCACATCAGCGATTGCAAGCACCCCCCAAAAATGACATTCTGACGTGGGCCAAACATGAGGCCCGGCAGTGCCGGCAGGGGAGGAGGACTCCTTCCACGAAAAAAAAACGGCTCAGCTCCAATGCACTAATCTGGACGCTTTCGCTTGTAATTCAAAAACGGCTGAAAATAGTGCATCTGTCAGGCTCCAAAAATGGTCAAAACGGCGGAGACTATTAAATCCGTCAGGGGGTCAATTTTGAGCACGTCTGCAGGACCATCACACAAGGACAGATTTTGTGCCAGGATGTCGCGGTTGTTGACTGCACCTCCAGCTGCGAGCTCCCGGTGTGCAGTCTGTCTGGCCCGCTTGTACCGAACCCATCCATTGCATTACTCTGGCGCACTGGTCACTAATCCCTACCTGATACAGCTTCTTTGCTTTCCCATTCCACCCGCTTTTGATAACGCAGGCTCCACATGCGCAGGCAGGGCATGGCCAAGCCACAACAGAGCAGACATAACCACAAGCAGCTGTGGACCCTCTAGCTCTGTCGGCGCAGAAGGCACCCTGCTATGCGACCCATCAGGAAAGCACGGGTGGGACAACGTGCCCTCAAGCCCCCCCCTCAAGGCCTATGCTCCTAAATGTGCTCTCTCTGTCTCTCCCTCTCTCTCTCTCTCTCGACCCGCTTTTCATAACCTCATCTCTCAAACCTCAACCCTTTTGGTAAGAGCTGCTGCTTGCATCCGTTCTTCCGATTTACTTCAACACTTCAGCACATCGGACCTTGGCTGTCAACACTCGTGTGGGCCCTCGGCGACTTTCACAGAAAAACATGGATTTTGGTATGTGTGACAGAAGGATGATATCTCATTGATGCGCAGGAGGATCGTTGCAAGGAAAGCTGCGACACACTTCATGTTCCCAATTTGCGGAAGTTGTGTTGTTCTCCACCGCAAGCAACGAAAATCCAGACATTAGCCCATGAAGGTTGTGTGAGTGTGTGACAAGACGTGCCGGGCCTCAGCTGTGCATGTAGTTGTGTGGGATCATTCTCTTTGGGCACCACGTTGACAGTACTGTGCTGCAGATGTCAAGGAGGAAAGGGATTTACCCATGTCTCAGCACGATGACCAGTGTATGGGCGTCACAGTAGTGTTGAACCCACTGCATGACCGTATGTGATCTACCGTATGGGCTCTTTTGCCTGCACAATGGGGGAGTGTTAGCGCGCCGGGCATCTTTTTTTTACCATTCCCCACCCGTGCCTGTTTTTGCCCCTCCTCACCAAACAATCTGCCCCCAAGAAGGCAGGGGTGATGTAGCCAATTCTGATTTGGTCCCCTTCTATTGGGGACTCCCGAGAAGGCAGGGGTGATGTAGCCATGGGAAGGATTTCGGTCCAGTGCGGTCTACTTGGGGGACTTCCCTAGGAAGGAGAAGAGGGAAGGGCGGGAGAGAGCATAAAAGGGCAGAGAAGACAGAGGCACAGATCCTGGAAGGAGAGGAGGAGGAGGGGAGAGAGGGAGCATGGCATAGACAGAAGGGTACGAGAGAAAGGAAAGGAGGAGAGCAGTGAAAGTGAGGAGCAAAGAGAGAGGGCACCCGGGGAAGGAGCAAAGGGGAGGAGGGGCTGAAAAGGCCACATGGGGGGAGAGAGAATGCGTGGAGAGGGATGCGGTTTCTCAGCTGTTCAACTTGTGCACTTTTTGAATCCATCTGTACTTACTGTTTTGGTTCACCCCTCGCACTGTGCGGGACGCGCCCGCAACCGTTGCATGCACCAGGCAGGCTTCGTTTATAAGGAATTAAGTTAACTGGGGGGGGGGGGTCTGGGTGGGTGCCCCAGCCTGGGTGGGTGGGTCAAAAGTCTGGGACCCCCCTCCCTCTTAGAATTGTACTCTGGGTGGGTGGGTCTGTAGTCTAGGACCCCCCCGTTTAATGTTAGTGTGCAGGCTGGTGGCGCTTTTTTTCGATTTTAAATGTGTTCAACAACCTGAATGGGAGGTAAATACAGCAAAATCAGACTGTAGTTGAGCGGTAGTGCAGTTGTGTGTAGAAGTAAAAGTCTGTGGTTCAATTCCCGGTAAGGGAAACTGTTTTGAGCTCCGCTTTTTTTGCAAGGTTCGGAGCTACAGTGACATTTTTTGTCACGCCATTGGGGTCGCTTTGTGTGTATCTGCAGACCTCATTGTTTGCTTTGCTATGCAGCAGCCTGGGAAGTACCGCTGCGGTTGTGGAGTACTCATATCCAATGTGGGAAAGGCTGAACGTGAGCACTTCAAAAGTGATCGACACCAAAAATGGTTGAAGAGCCAGCAGAGTACAAAGACTCTTTCAGCATTTTTTGTGAAGGAGCAGAACCCTGTGGGCAGCAGCAGCAGCAGCAGCAGTAGCATTACAAAAACCAGCAACAAAGGCGGGACCATGTGCTTCGGCAGCCGTGGTAGCATCACCTCAGGTGGGGCTGGGGAGCCGTTCAGCCCCGGGAGAGCGCCTCAACCCCCCCCTCAAATGTTTATAAGGGTCGGGGGGGTCTGGGTGGGTGGCTTGGTCTTGGGTGGGTGGGTGCCTCAAAATCCCAAAACCCCCCAGCCCCTTATAAACGAAGCCTGGCACCAGGGCAAGGCACTATCGGAACTGATGCCGAACTATTTCATCCCCCCCCCCCCAAAAGGTTTGCAAGGGGGTCTATCGGTGGCTGTCAATCAAAATGCAAGCAATTGAGTGGTACCTGAGTTGTGCACATGAGGAGTAATGCATTGTATAGTCCTGTTTTGAGGGATAGGGTTGGCTTATGTGTGCAATATGCGTTCCGTGGTATGTGCCCGGTGTTTCCGCAGCTTTGCCCCCTCCTGCATCAGAATCTGGCCCGTGTTCGGACAGGGGGGACTGTGACTGCAGCAGATTTGACCAAGGGAGAGCGTGCAAGAATGGCAGCAGTAAATGGAACCTGCACCAGTATTGCTTGGGGCCCACTGCCACAAATGTCATTCTGGGCAGAGTAGTTTGCCTTGGATGTCGTGCCCCTCGTGTGTTCTCCACTATCAACCATTTTTTCCCCCCTCGACAACAAGGTAGTGGTTGGCATTGAACATGTGGAACCCCAGAAAGAGACTTCCGACATTGACATGAGAGGGTGGGTGGCCCCGAAGGTGGTCAAGGAAGACCAAACAATTGAGTGGGTTGCCAGTCATCAAACAAAATCATGTTGCATCACACAAGAGTAGTTACAAGATGTCAAACAAAGCAACAAGTAGACACAATTGCCAAGCAAGGGGCAAACCTAGCACCACATGGTGAGCAGTGCAGGACTGTCCGAAGAATTGACTGTGACTGTAGCAGTGCTGTGCATGCCAGGCAGGGTGTCGAAACAAAACTAGCACCAAAGACGCCGTACACCTAGGACCATGGAGTACATGCATGTTTGGAGGTGAAGCACCCACACTAGCACAGAAATGGATGCATCAATGCAGATGAGGACATGACTACAACAGCATACAATGGCACACAAACCCCTCAAAGGGCAAAGGCATCATCACTAGATGACTGGTGGGACAAGGCAAAGGCCCCCAACAAAGAAGCTGGGGCCAAGTTGCACCTATAGTCCCTAATAGCAAGCGTACTAAAGCCACAATGGTATCAGCATTACTAGAGGAGGAGAGAAACCCATGGGTCACAGAGACTGTGTTGCAAAATCACACTTGCTTTACGCGTTGAGAAACCATCAAACACACACTGGGACCCAAAGGCAGAACAGAAGAGGCATGCATTGTGACGGTCCAAGCATCCCGGCAGTGGCCATGGAGCTACAGCAAACCTCCTCCCAATCCTTGTGCGCAATGGCATAACACACCAATGGGGAACCATGCCACATGAATGGTTGGAATTCCAATTACAGGGAAATAGGTTATTAACAGAACTAGCTCCTAACTTGTTGTACCTTGCTAACTGCTGATGTTTGTACCAATCTCATGCACAAGCACTATACACAAACACATGAACGAGAAAGTGAATTGTGCATGCAACCATTGCAAAACCTTGCACCACACCTTCTATTGCCGGAGGCAGTGTGTAGCACCCGCCACACACTGAATGAACGTGGATGGGGTAGTGTACACGAGGTGCAAACATCAAATCCACCACTGAAAACATTCGAGCTCAATGGCACCCACACTCTAGCAGTTTCATGTATGCATGTTGGGGAACAAAGCGTTGGCAATACATCACACCTTTCTTCTAGTGTCATTTTTGAAATGGGCTGCTTCAAACGGCAGTGAGCGAGAAGTGTGAATGCAAGAGCAAACACACACCCTCATGTATCATAGCGTTGTACAACACATGCCCTCAACGGCGGGCTTTCCCCGAGTTTTAGCCCTTGTGGCATCTCGGCTCAATGACTTGGGCAATCCTCCCCTTTGATCGTAGGGCAAACATGTTGATAGTTGAATACCAACCCGGTGTTTTGCAAAAGGCAAGATTGTTATGGGCCATTTTTGGTACACAAACCTGCCCCCTCGTGTCTCCTCTCTCCTCTCTCTAACGGCACGTACCAACACAGGGCCCCGTCACCAATATTGACCTTTGGATTAAGCTTATGCAATTGATAAATCAAGCACAAGCGATCATTGTATGGATAAAAATCCCCAGTTGTACGAACATCCCCGGTAATGACAGAGCCGACCAAATAGGAGAACTAATGTTTAGCGATAAACAGGAGTTTAGTCTCAGGGGGACGGACAGTGCCATTCTATGTCACCGGGAGTGATAGGTCATGGGTGAAGGGGTCAAGTAGTGCCACCTGTTAGCAGCTTTGATTCACAATCAAAGTCAAGATCCCACACCCCGCGACCCCACTCATTTCTCCGCCTTGCGGAGATGAGAGAGGCTCAGCGAGCATTGCACGGACAAGAGTAGAGATGACTACACTATGTGAGGAAGACCTCGGGACTCCTCTGACCCTCCGGGCATGCCCTTCCACGTAATGAAATGCTTGAGCTGGACGCCGCCCGGCGCCTTTTTCATGGACCTATAGGTTGCAAAGAAAAATATGAGGGTCCGATGTCACGGGCCTAGTGGGATGCGGTTCGAGCCTTGGCGCGTGTGGATGGTGTAGTGTTCGATGGAAATCATGTTCCCTTCAGAGAGCAATCGCTGCTTTTTGCAAGGGCCCCGAGAATGCAAGGGTGACGTAGAGCTGCCTTTGAGGCCAATATTGATCGGCAGTTTTCTTGCCGCCTCGTGAAGAATGCAGTTGAGCGCACGGTTGACTGCGGGGGGACAATGGTCCACATAGACGACCATGCCACTCGGGAGCTCACCAGTCGTAGGTTTCAAAAGCAGCATGTAGTTGTCCACAAGGAGCAATCCAAAACTGCCCCATACTCCGACTCTAGTCCCATCGCGGGCATGACAAAGCGCGCGACAAATTCAATTCTTCTTTTCCCACCCATTGCCAAAGCACCCGTGCCTGCGGTTTCTGAGAAGTACCACAGGCAAGTGGCAAAGTTGCCGTGCGCAGTAACACATGTCATTGCGGAATGGCGCAGCACGCCTATCCAAGCCACGAATGATTTGCACTTGGTGTTGGCAAGTGAGGAATGCGAACATTGTCTCCGTGGGGGGGGGGGGGCGGACGTTTGTTAGTGACGGAGGGTGGGATCACAATCCCCACAGTGGGGAAGTGCAGTTGGCTCTTAGCCTTGATCATCTTGACCGCGAGTGCACCTTCACTATGTTGGTGGTGCGAGCCGCCCGGATGTTGTCATGGAACGATGCGGAGAGCTTGAATACCGCCGAGATTCGTGCAACGTAAAAGGCCATGCTGTGTGAGGCCGTGTTGCTAGCAGAGGACAACACCCCCCCCCCCCCCCAAGAAGCACAAGGATCCCATGTGTCATGTCACAGCGTGTCCTCGACACCACCGCGAGTCAGTGCCTCTGCACAGCCCACCGGATTATCTTCACCGTCTGGGTGCACGGTTTCATGGGCCCCCACGACCCCCACTCTGAGTCCACCCCCTGATGTGTTGTGGAGGGACATAGGCCTGCAGCTAATGTCCACGCCCGAACCCAGGCATCGGCGCGTGCTCTTTCACACACCAAGTACAGATGTCAGCTCACCCAGGTATCTCTCTGATATAGGCTCCCATATGGACTCGGGGGGGTCCCAGCCCCAGTCCCCGATGTCCGAGGACTCGCAATAAATACGTCCTCAGTAAATATGAGTCTTGTGTTGCATACACCGCATATCATGGTTGTTCGAATGGGCACTATGATTTCCAACTCCGTAGGAACGCCCGTTGGGCAACGTTGAAAACACTAGTTGTGCCTCGTCTCAACTTTTGTTTGCGTCTCCAATGTTTAGGCAGTTTTCCTGTCTTTGTTTTTGTTAACCCATGGACGGGGTTGAGCAGCCTAATCAGAACCAACAAGAGTCAGCCGAGGAGCGGCTGGCGGCACAAGCCAAAGAAATTCAAGATCTCAGAGAGCAACTCGCCCGAGTGGCAGTGAAGGAGGGGCCCCGCCTGCCCCCACTGAGCGTGCCAGAAGTAAACCGAGCCCTCGAGAAGCCCCAGTTGGCACAGTGGATGAGACTCATGCTGTCCAACATCAAGGCGTACGTACGCCTTAGAGCTGGTGAGGTGGGGGAGATCCCCCGACCAAGTGAGTTTGGCGGCCAGGCGACGGAGGCCGCAGTCGACCCAGGAGAGCAGCTGGCGTGGAGGGTCTGGGACTGCGTGTTACAGTCCCAGGAGGCGTATGCCCGCAGGTATGCAGGGACGCACGGGAAATCCAGCTCCGAGTCCAACCAGTACACCACGCTGGAGGAGGCATGGAAGGAGCAAGGGTCGGCGTTCACGTGGCGGAGCGTGAAATTCAGGGAGGTGGGAGGAGTACTGCAATGGCAGACGAGGCAGGGCGAGTGGATCCCTGTGGACTCGCCGCCGAGCGGAGGGTGCCAGAGGTGCGCGCAGCGGGGCTCCCCCGACGAACGCCACTGGCACTTTAGATGCCCACACTGGTCCTGACAGGACCGGCTGGAGCCCGGACCGGCCGCCCCGGGCTCCGGCATTGCGGACACGGCGGCAGAGCTGCGGGCGCTCGCCCGCCGGTGGGAGACAGCAGCCCGGTCAGACGACCCCTGCTCGCCGGAGGAAAGCGCCATGCAGTGCTGGAGACCGAGAACCCGCTCGCAGTACGCGTCCCGACTCCGGGCCTTGGCGGCTTACGCGGGCCGCACGGGCCCACCTGATACAGCCGCGGCACTGGCAGGCCTCCTGGCAGAGCGGGCCCAAGCCGGCGCTACAGCGTCGGCCCTGCGGGGTATTACCTCCGCGGTCCGGGCCGTGGAGGACCTCCAGTGGCTGCCCCCAACAGTCACCACCTTGCACAAAAGGATTGCGGCGGGAGCCGCATCCTCGGGCTCTCAGCCCTATCTGTCCCCAGCAGGCTTGGTCCAGCTGGTCGAAAAGGCCAGAGGCTCCAGACACGGAGCGGTGTTCAGCGCATTGGCCATCATCAGCTGGGTATGCTACCTGCGGGTGGGCGAAGCAGCTGGCATCAGGGTTACTGACCTGGCTATGCCAGGCTTTGTCCAGTTTTGGAACTCCAAGACAGGGGAGGAGGGGTATACCACCCGCCCCCTGTACAGGTATGCGGACGGCGTCCGGGCGTGGCTTCATGGCCACATGGTTTCGCTGGGCCGATCCTCAGACATGCTCGTCTGGCAGTCAGGGGAAGCGGGGTTGGAGGCAGGCATGGCCGAAACCCTGGTGAGCACCGCCCACTCCCGAGCCAGGTGGCACGCCCTGCGCCGGGGAGGCGCCGCAGCGACTTGGGCCCGTAAACCAGACCTCGCCTACTACAAATGGTGGGGCAGATGGCAAAGCACGGCCGTGGCGATGCAATACGGCACCGAATGGTCAGACCCGGGAGTCGTTGCCCCTACGGTGCTGCCCGCATGGTCCCGTGGCCAGGGGCCTTTGCCGACTCCGGAACGCGTGGGCGTCCTGGCCCTGTGGGGATCCCCGATGTTCCCTAGTATCGCGAGCGCCCTCAACACCCCGACCAAGCGCAAGCCCAGACTTCCGCGAGGTCAGGAGCTGGAATCCACTGCGAGCGGCACGCTTGGGGGAGGAGGCGACGGAGACCAAACCGCGACCGAGCTGGAGCAATCCCCAGGGGACGGCTCTGCTGAGATGGGCCCGGGGCCTGACACAGCTCCTACCCTCCCTCCACTTCCTCCTTTGGCCTCTGCCATTGAGCGCGGCGCCGTGTCTCGGGAAGATGCGGGTCAGCTGTGCACGGTGACGGGGCCTTTGGTTGCCGTGGGGGGGGGGGGGGGGCGTGCGGGCCGGGGACGGCAGCCGGGCCCATCAATGTCGATTCCGACGTGGACACCGACGACAACAACGAGGATTCCGGAAGCGAGCCCTCTGGCGAATTCGCAGTCGGCAGCGCCAGGGGCTCCCCCGGGCGTCGACAGGCCGGAGTTGCCAGGTTCGTTGGGCGGGAGCGTAAGCCGTGGTCCTCCAGGGCGGCCGTTGGCCCTGTCAGAGGAGGACCCGCAGCGGGCTCGAAAGCTGGAGTGGTGGGCCGTGTCCACCGCACATACACGGGGCCGCGTCGCGCTAAGGTGGTCCTGGGTGGTACGCAGGCCGTGCGATCCCGAGCCCCCGCACGCCGTCAAGCTGGGAGACCTCGTTTGGCCCAGCAGATCGGAACGCCGCAGCCCAAGCGCATCAAGCTCGGGCAGGGCGGGCATGTCCGGACGCCGGAGGCGCAAGGCCCGGTGGAGGGTGCCTTCGTGGCTGCAGCTGAGCGTCTCAAGGCCAAGGCTTGGGGGCGGGCGGGCCCAGTGGCGTCGCCCCCCCCCCCCCCCTCTGTAAGGGTCCCGACAGGGGTGGGAGGGTGCAGGAACAGCCCCCCCTCTTCCTGGAGTTCATGCAGGCACTCACCCCCCATTTTCACTGGATAGCCGAGCGGGAACGTTGTGGCTTGTGGATGGTTGCGAAGAGGGTGGATTTGTGGTTGAATAGAGTATTCGATACAGCCGAGGATTTCCGCTTGCAAGGGGCTTTACCCGCTCTCCTTGGCGCCTTGCGCAAGCTCCACCCGGACGCCTGGGAGGCATGCCTCCATATCAACACCTCCCCCATTCCGCGGTTCATGGGGGGTGTCGAGGATGCCATTTTGGACCGGGGGTTGGGGCCGATAGGCTCCCACCAGCTCCCTGACGATCTGTGGGACGCTATCGTACCGCCCTTCTACCGCGGAGGGCTCCAGGATTTTGACGTCGAGCGGGAGTGGCAGGGCGGGGATAGGGTGGTCCGAGGGGCAACCAGATGGGTGTCGCAGCAGGTCCAGAGGATAGTGCAGGCGTTGAGGGGGGCGGGGGTCTACGAGGAGACGGCTGACCCCCCCCCCCCCCACGTGTTACACCTTCGTCATCCCCAAATCCTCCGAGAAGGTATCCTTGATCTTGAGTTGCGTCAAGATCAACAAGAGTGACGGGGGCAAGCCCCCCACTTTTAGATTGGATTCCTGGGAGGATTTGGCTAGGTCCTTGTCGGCATTCCCGCCTGATGTGGACCTCTACGGCCTCCACATTGACCTCAAAAATGCGTTCTGGAGCTTTTGCTTGCCCCAGGGTGCGCGCCAGGTTTTTCGCTTCCGGCCCGCCCCCGGGGCTCCGCCTGTGGCGCTGTCGCGCCTACCATTTGGCTGGAAATACAGCCCATATATGTGCCAAACGAGTTTGGCTCGCATTCTCCAGGGGGTGCTGCCCCCCGAGATACTCCTTGTGCACTACCTCGATGACTTTTTGCTCGTCTTCACTGATAGGGAGGTGCTGAGGGAGGCGGGACGAGTGGCAGTGCGTGCCCTGATCGAGGCTGGGTTCCTCATAAGTCCTAAGAGTGTCCTGGACCCGGTGCCTGTGGCGTCATTCCTGGGGAAGGAGCTCGACTTGCAGGCTAGGCAGATCAGGAGCCATGAACAAGCACTGCTCCAGTTGTGGGCGGGATGGCTGAGGCTGGCGGTTGGCGCAGGCAACGACCGGCACCTCCAAAGCTTCCTGGGTTTGCTGAGTTGGCATGTGCGTCCGAGGGGATTGGGTTGCCCTTTCGCGGCGGGCGCCTACTGCTGGTTGCGCTGGGGTAGGACGGTGGGGGGGGTCAAACAGCCGGCCCAGGGCTTCCCCCTGAAAATGCTGGGCAGCCTCGCAACATTGGTGGCGGTGGCGGCCGAGCCCTGGCAGGCACCGGGCGGGGAGGCCTGGCGGCAATTGAGGGCCCTCCAGTTTGGGACCGAGGATAGGCTTTCGCGATCCTCTCTGTGGTGCGGGGGCGTCGTCATCTGTGTCGATGGAGCGCGCGATGCGGGGTGCTGGAGGGTGGGGGCGCTCGTGCCGGGAGTGGGTGTGCGTACGCATGTGACACCTCCTGCCCGCTTCGCCAGCCAGCAAACCACGGAACTGAGGGGAGTGGCGTGGGCTGTCAGGTTTGCAGTCAGGACAGGACACCGATCTGTTACGGTCTGTAGCGACAGTGAGGCGGCCATTGCTCAGGTACTCAGACTGCGCGCGACTAGCCACCTGACCCACCACCAAACGGTCCTTCGGTCGTTGGCTAGGGTCCTGTGGGTATCAGGGATCGTGCTCCGCCTCGTGTGGGTGCCCTCGGCGCTTCAGCCGGGAGACCCTATGTCCAGGGTGACGTCAGTGTTCGGAGGCTCACAGGCCAGAGCGGAAGTCGAGGCTTGGTGCACGTGGGATGCATTGCTGGAAAATCTGGGCGAGGCTAGGGTGAGGGGGGTGGTGTGTCTCCGGAGATGCTAGCCCCCTCTCCCGCCCCAGCAGACCAGCGGCGGCAGTGTATGCGCCCTCCATGTAGCAACCTTTTTTGCTATCCGCACCTATGACCAAGCGCCGGGGCTCGCGTGGGGCCCACAAGCGACGGGATTCCCGTGGAGCCCGCCGAAAGGGTCGCCATGGCAGACAGCGGCACCAGCGTTCCGCAGACGCACAGCAGTGCCGGGCGGCGAAGTGGAGCAGCGTGCTCCGCGCCTGCCTTCGCGGCAGGTTGGCGCGCCTGCCCATCCGCCGGGTGCTGCTCGGCAACGGGGTGCGCCTGTGCCCCCAGTGCCCCCTCCCTGGCGACAGGGAGGGGTTTTTGGAACGGGCGGTCCGGGACGTGGCCGCACGCGTGGGAGGCACGCCGCACCGCCGCACGACCCCCGACGGCCGCAGTGTCAAACCCCCAGGGCGGCATGCCTGCTGCCAGGTCTGGGAGGTAAGGCGTGGAGTCGGAGGGGGTCGCAGTGGTCTCCCTAACGGACTGGAACCAGGGACGCAGGGTTGCTGTACCCTATATATGGATCCAGGCCCGGTATGGGCTGGTGTTGCAATTTTCCCGCCTCTTCAACCCGTGAGGTCTGACGACTGTCGTCGTCGGCTGTGCCTGCCCACTGCGGTGGGTGTCCCTGACGGCTTGGCCGCTGGGTGCTGATTTGGTTTTGTATTTTTGGGCCGCGTCGGTCCGCGTTCCGCTGGAGCTGACGGCCGGGTGCTGGGACTGGCCGCCTTTTACCGTCAGTGAGACTCAGCGACAGTCGTGGTCGCCTGTGTCTGCCCTCTGCAGAGGTTGACTCCGACGGCATGGCCGCTGGGTGCGCCTGTTTTGTTGTCTTTTTACTTGGTTGGAGGCACGGCCGCTGGGTGCTTTATTTATTCACCTTTTTGGGCATCGGGCTGGGACTGACGGCCGGTTGGTGCGATTTGCCCGCCCCTTTGTCCGCAGGGCACGGCGACCGTCGTGATCGCCTGTATCTGCCCGCTGTGGTGGCTGTCCAGGGCGGCATGGCCGCTGGAGACTCCGCCGGACGTGGCGCTGCTGAAGTAAGCTTGGTGCCCAACACGGCTCCTGCCTTCCCTCCGCCTCGGCCTGGGGACTGCCATTGAGCGCGGCGCCGTGTCTCGGGAAGATGCGGGTCAGCATTGCACGGTGGCGGGTCCTCTGGTTGTCGTGGGGGAGGGGGGGGCGGGGGGGTGCTGCTGTTTGTTCTGCCCTTTTGCTGGATTGCTACCTCGGTGCACATCCCTCTGGGGCTGGGGTTAGGTAGTGGACCCTGTGGTGGATACCTGGATACGGCGGAGACCTTTTTGGGCCTGCTTCACTCCGCGCCCGGCTGGGGCTGACGGCCGGTTGGTGCGATTTACCCGCCTTATTTGTACGTGGGGCACGGCGACCGTCGTGACCACCTGTGTCTGTCCACTGTGGTGACCGTCTTGGCCGCTGGAGGAGTCCGCCGGGGGTGGCGCTGCTGATATGGGCCCGGTGCCCGACACGATTCCTGCCCTCCCTCCACTTCAGCCTCTGGCCTCTGCCATTGAACGCGGCGCCGTGTCTCGGGAAGATGCGGGTCAGCAGTGCACGGTGGCGGGTCCCCTGGTTGTCGTGGGGGGGGGGGGGGGTTGCTTCTGTTGCTTTGCCTTTTGCTTGATTACTACCTCAGTTCACATTCCTCTGGAGCTGGGATCCGGATGTGGGACCTGTGGTGTGGGAACTGGGTACGGCGGAGAATGAATACCCAAGTCCTGTGCAGTTTTCTTGTGCTCTGCTTGTGCAAACACTAGTTGTGCCTCGTCTCAACTTTTGTTTGCGTCTCCAATGTTTAGGCAGTTTTCCTGTCTTTGCCCGCCCACCCACCCACTGACCGGCTGACCCCCTGAGAGCACCTGCCCTTTCCTTTCCCTTTTGAAACCGATTCCCTCGGGTAGAGTGGGGGATCTAACCGTGCTGCAGCGTGTGGACTAGGGTATAGGGTCAGGGTCCGTTTTAGAGTGGGGTCCCGCATCCAGCGGAGTGGTCCGCAGCGCACCCGTCCATACAACCGCCGGTATTCCGGCCTTGGTGATACTTCAGTACTGCTATCCCAAGTCCTGTGCAGTTTTCTTGTGCTCTGCTTGTGCAAACGGGTCGGTTGTGTATGCAATATGACTATCCGTACCCCCCCTTTTTCAAGTGTTGTGCAGAGTTGCAATTGCAGGGTGTCCCCTCTTTTTTGGATGCTTATGCCATCGGTGCAAACGTGGTGGGGACCAATGCTTTGTACCTCTTGCATCTTTGTGGTGGCTGTGGAGCTCACGTTGGCCACCTTTTGCAATTTTACACACTTTTTTTGTGGTGCTCACCATTTGTTTCCCGTTCCTTCTGCACACGTACAAGCACACAATAGCAAATACGAAAAAAAAACGCGCAACTGCAACTTTTAAAACAATGATGGTTGACACTGATGATCGTAGGCTCGCTTCAAAAAAGTTTCAGCACCATATACTTCAAACGTGGTTGAAAGCGACAAAATAACGGCGTGCATTAGATCGCAACATACCAAGGGGGGCAGATGTGGCCCTGATCAAAGGACGCAAAAGCCAACCAACAAATGTATCTTTAGTTTTAGGCAACATGATCAGGCAACGGCACATGCTGTCAAGGCGACATACGACCTACCATCAACTCCCAGAGAACCTACTCGTGGTCATCCCACACAAACACAACATTTTAGGACAGGCGCAACAAAATTATGAATCAGTTTGCGACACCTCTGGACCACAAATGTGTGTGTTTCCACCTGCGCACCAACACAAAAATGTCGTGTGCCCATCACAGGCCATTGCACACTAAAGAAACTAGGAAAAAAAGAAGGCAATTCATGTGCGATTGTAATCGCATTGCGATTGCGAGTGTGAGAAAATCTCGGATGGGGGGGCACATTTCTTGTTTCGAGAGGGGGGCTCCTTTAGCCCGTGGGGCCGTGTTTCTTCTTTCAAGAGGGGCTGGGGCATTGGCATGGGAGATCCATTGGCATGGGGAGGGGGTGTAGAGCCGGGCTCTACAAAGTTTTGTGGTTAATTAGGCTTTGGCTAGTGCAAATCAGGAACCTACGACAACAAAGCAGTTGTGGACCACGCCCTACCTCCTCCCCATAGGGCACCATCTAAGAGGAAACACAGAACAAGCCCCTCTGGTCGAGGTGGGTCCCAAGCCACAGGGATATAGCCAAGGCGAAAACCAAGGAAGAGCGAACAGAGATCAAACGTAATGATGAGGTCGACCGTCTGGCCAAAATGGCAACTAGCCTACCGCTCCCTGAATACATGCCTACCCACCCAGGTGATGTCGCTGTCAATGGGGGTCCCGCGCCTACCCCAGCCACCAAATGGGTCATAGAGAGGAGACACAATGACTTATTTTCTGGAACACACTGGGTGCTTGGCTCCCGCTCAAAGGAACCCGCCGGATGACATGGGTAAAATGGCTATGGGGAAATTAGCGGTGGGATGGATGTGGCGCGCCATGGGATCATAATGTTGTGAAATATCCCATGTGCAATACCAAGCATGGCACCATTGTGCACAAGCGGCCGATTCAATGCCAAAATTTGGCTCCCTCCTTCCAGAAGGCATGGACGCAATCATGCGACACATGGGCTGAATACACAGAGCAATGGTACAACAACGCGTCCCCGAAGACATGCACCATGCTGCGTGCCTAAGGGTTCCCAGTTCTTTCTATGACCAACTGCCCCAGGGATATGGACCCCACTTCCTGGAGCACGTTGCACATCACCAATACATGATGCTTCACACTGTCTACCAGCTAAGAAAGGAGATCACCATGCCCCCTAGACACAATGAAGAAACACAGCCCAGTTAGTCTGTTAGCGCATGGTATGGTAAGGTCAAGCCTAGGGTGTGTACGCCAAATCCCACCCCACAAGTGTTGCAACAACAAGTAACGTATAAACCTCGAAAGCAAAAGCGTGCAACAGTCAAGGCACCTACCACGGCGACACAGGAAGATGGCAAGGAGTGTCACAAGATTGTGCAACGCCAGGATTCATACCATACCAAGGGGAAGGCGCTAAAACACCTTGAGTTCACCCAGGATACAAAAAGTGATGGAGAAATTGTCTGCACCCAGGATTCAATACCAAACCACTAGAATGATGCGGGCGGCACAAGACATGCACAACAATGGGTGCCAAAGTGTTCTCAGAGACCGGCACTATGACGGTATTTGGTATAGGACTCCATTATGTGGAAAAGACATACCAAGAGTGGCTGCATGAGGTGGACCTATCGTATCATATCCTAGGTCTACGGCATGCACTTATCCAAAAGGGCTTGCAACAGCGCGAGGAAGCACCACACAACACAGCCTGCTCACCGCCACAGGCCAAACGGACGTGTACCACTAGGAGGATAACAGGGCGAACCAGAGCATCACCAGACTCACCCATGCACATCCCCGGAGCAAAGAAAACTTGTCATAGGTGAGAAGACGGGGGCCAAACAGAGTCGTGGCAACCCCAGGTCGCTCTGCAGGTTTGCTCAAGGTAGGAATATCAATTGCTCCTTCTTTGTCAACCTTGACCCCTGTCCTTGACAGGGGAAGAAGCTATGGTATGTTGTGAGAGTGTACTTAGATCCCGAATTGACTCATACTGCTGCACAACTATTGCAGAATCATTCCAGCTTCGTCCAAAAAAAAAGCCGCGTGTCCTGTGTCATGTGCTGTCGCAGGGGAAATGTGCAGCAACTGCGCAACCTCTATCCTCTTGGGAAAATGAACTCGTGAGATGGCCTTGGCATTTGCTAAAGCCTTAGCACATACTTGAGTAAAATGTAGGGAATCTTGTATGTAGCCCAATCCTACATTCAAAACCACAAAAACTAGTAGCCCTAAACAATCTTAGAAACGGTGGTTCAACGCCCAATCCGTGCTTGGACAAGCCCATGATTTTGCCCGATGCACACACATATATCGCACGAAGTCGCCCCCCCCCTACCTTGGAGGTAGGGGGGGGGTAGGGGGGGGGGTGTAGGGGGGGGGGGATGTAGGGGGGGGTAGGGGGGGGTAGGGGGGGGAGCTAGGGGGGGGCACAATGGATTGTAAGGCCGCAACAGATTCTCTTCTGCACCCCTGCCCCCTCCCTCGCCCCTCACACCGCATTGGAGTTTGCAGCCGTTGCAGAGTCTTGGGTCGTCATGGATGCCAAACATGCCCAACTCTTTGGCAACGCCACGGGGGGGCGGCCGGGCCCGGTCCTTGTATGCGACACCCCCCAGCCCCCCCCCCCCCCCCTGGGTTTTGAGAGATAGTGGTGTTGGGGCCATGGCGCCAACGGCGCTGAAGTTTTTTTGTGCATGCTTCCCTTTCATCAAACCATCCATGTTTTGAGCGCCAGATTAGCAAGACGAGGCGCTCAACAAATGTCGTTTGTTGCAAAGTGAAAGATCACCACAACCAATGTGGACACACCTGCCCATCTGTAGCCCCTGCTTCACAACAGCCACCAGCAGCTTTCCCAAACCCGCCCCAGACACACATCCCCCCTGGAGGTATGCATGTGGTAGTAGTGGGTCACGCGTAGGCCCCCCCACCTTGGGACCCCCCCCCCCATGGCTGAACGCCCCCCCCCCCCACACCCTCCGGCCGACCCCCCCCACCCCGACCCTCCAGCCGACCCTCCAGCCGCCCCCCCCCCCCCCGACCCTCCAGCCGACCCCCCCCCCCCCCCAGACCCTCCAGCCGACCCCCCCCAACAGCCCACCAGCCCCCCCCCCCAAAGTTTTGACAGATAGCTGGGGGGGGTGTCGCATCAGGACCGGTTGTAGTTGCCCCCCCCCCCTGGGCAACGTGGATGATGAACTGATGAGGTTCCCTCGCCTCGGTGGCATGAGCGGTGGGTATGGTGCTTCCCGAAAGTAGTTAGCAAGCACGGGGCTTTGGCACTGGGTACTGGTGGTGATGACAAGGCACTGACGTATGGGTGCCCTGCTTTTTGAGCTGGGGGAGGCCTCATGAGGTGGCAGAGTTGGATTGGGAAGCCAACTGCCAACACGTGCATTTCTGAAAGTGCCAGCTTGGCAGTCACTGCACCATCAGTCTGTGTTAGCAGTCAGGAAAGGGGGGGGGCTGCAGTTGGACAATCACACAGGGGAGTGCAAGAGTGCTTTGCTGTACGTGTAGTGCTGAAGGAAACACGAGGTGTGGTAGACGGTAGAGGTGCAGTGGGAATCTAGTGGTTGTTTTGGCCGAAGTGTGACAGCGATTTCATTCGGTATGCATCGCGGATCCCATTGCCCGAGGGCACGAGATGTGGAGTAGTTGGCGAAAGCTGAGCCTATTGTACTCAAGGGTGGAGGATTAGGCAACTTGAAAATTGCTTTGTGGTGGGGCGGGGGCACGGAAGACGGGGGGGGGGGGGGGCTTTGAGTAATGGGCACCTGTGCCAGTCCAGCAATGGACAATTCATGACACATTTCTGCAGCGGCCCCAATGATCCTTCGCTGGTTGTTCAGAGATCTTTGCTGGAGAGATTCTGGGGGGTGTAGACCATCGCTGGCTGATGGCCAAGCAATAATAGCTTCTGTTTCTGCTATTTAAAACCATGGATTTTGCAATCCCACCTTTTTTTTCAGAAAGGACTGGGCGTATTTGCTGTGGTTTGGGATTGAGTGTGCTGCTTGGGAACAGGATTTGTTGCTGTGGAAGAGTTGGGTGACTTGATGCATGGGACGCTGGGCTAATTCCCAAAATGGTCCATTTTGGGGTGCCAGGTCGAGCATGTGTGTCATATGGCGAACGGCTTCGTCCAACTGAAGCCTGATGCTGTTTTGCCTTACCATTGCTTTGCCATTGCCTGTGCAAAGGAAGGGCTACCTCTGCCCAAATGTCTTCTGGTATCTTTTTAGGCCGTGTCGTCATGGCAATGCGTAACGTTGAATATGCAGCTGATGTGAAGAACGGTGGAGTATGACCCTACATGGGTGGGACGGACTTCCTGTGGTGGGCTGCATGGCTCAGTTTGTTGTTGGTGCCATCATTGGTAGCCCAGCGCTTATTGCGAACCAACACAAGCTTCGAACACTTTATTCCCGCCGACGGCTCCATCCGGCACTCCCAGCAAAATCCGCTTTACCTCCTGGCGGAGAGCCGTAAGGTACCGAAACCCCTTCACCTTCAGCAACTTCTAACTCGGACCAACTCCCAGCAGGACGCCGTGATGCGGCTCAGCAAGGGCAGCCATTTGAAATGCTTCGAGGCCACGCACTTCGTCAATCACACTCACATGACCTTCATCCAGTCCTCAACGCCCATAGAGACCGAGATCTATGCAGTCACTGAGCTCGCGATCCTCGACGTTCAGACGCAGCAACTGACACACGTGACGGTCAACGAGTCGCAGTCCGCAGGGTGTGGTAGGTTTCTGCACCATGATGCGCGGTTCTACTCGACGACCCAGACGTTCCTTGCACTCACGAAATGCCAGCATCATGGCAAAGGCAAAGGGATTCAGAACCGCGATCGGCTGCTGGAGGTTGATCTGGCAGGGAACGTGGTGTGGGAGTGGAATCCGAGCCTTGACAGCCTGCTGCCCCCGTGCATGAAAAAGGGCTGGTCTGGCGGCAGCAACAAGAACGATTGCCACCACACGAACTCCATTCACTACTCCGACACTACCGACACCATCTTCCTCTGCATCCGGAGGCTCAACGGCTTCTTGGCCTTGCGGAAGTCCACCAAAGAAATCCGCTGGGTCTACAGCGAGAGGCTGGAGATCCGGCCGATCTTCGGGCGGAAGGCCCTATCGGTCTGTGCCGGAGGTCGGGCCCCGTGGCCGATCATGCCGCAGTGCAAACTGTTTGGCTTCCATGCCTTCCAGGAAGTCGCCCCGGACGTCTTCTGGGTGTTCGCCAACTGCGACGCGAGCGGGCGTGCCTTCACGGTCGACCACCACCGGTCGTGTCTGCTTCCGCTGCAGTACTACGCCCTCCCGGACGACAGCCGCTCTTCCCACGGGGCGGTGTACCGGGTGCCTTGGGGAGTGCTGGTGGCCACCGGTGCCCAAGCGGTCTCGGTCTGGACCCCGTCCGCGGCCAGTGACCCCGCAGTCATCCCCCTCTCCAATTCGTATTGGTGCGACCCCGTTCTGCTGGCCCCGTTCCTCAACATCACGGCCCAGCCCGGCAAACTGCTGGTCCGCATGGCCCACCACTTGTGGGTCCCCGACGCCGTCCACGCAACACTTTCGTGTGCGACGGTGCCGGCAGATGCCCTGCCCTGCCCTGATTCGCAAGCGGTCTCTCTGGGACCCTTCATGACTGTCACGGAATGGGGGTTGCTGACCCCAGGTAACAGCTCCGAGTTCCAGTTCATTGTTTCGTTGCGTACCCCGTCTGGGGCATCGGCAACTGTCGAGGCATGGGTAGCATCGGTGTAAACACCCGCCCACAATGCAGTCGGATGTACGCACCTGCGGTTCCCACTCTGAGCCAGCCCCCCCTCAGTGCGGCGCACATCTGGCAAAGTGCACTCCCGATGGGCGACACTTGGTACTCCGGAACTCCCTGTCAGGCGACCGCCCAGTTCAGACGGCGCTTTTGGCCTGTAAACATCATCTAACGACCAGAGCGGTGGTCGGACGGTGCATGGTGTACGCTGTGCACTTCGCAGAATGCAGCGTGCGGCGTGCACGGTGCGCAGGCTGTATAGTGCACGGACTGTGTAGTGTGCAGAGTGCAGAGTGTGCTGTGTCAAGGAGTGGACACAGACCCTTCTCGAAGATACAGCTTCTCTTTGATGGCGCCTGCGGGGCTTTCCTTGCTCTGTGTACGGGGTCATAGTCAAGCAGGGCGTAAGGCATGAGGGGCCCAATGGTGCCTGGCTGACATTCCTCCGGATAGCAGTGGACAATGTGTTTGACCATTTCGCCGTATACCTGACAGTGCACTGAGAGACACTACACTGCACGATACTCGCAGTGATTCTGGAAGGTGAGGACCATTGCCCTTCTTACGGCTTGTCTTAGACACGGAGGGTGTATGTACCGTGTTAACTGGGGACCGAATTTCATTCGGTCCCGATTTCCAATTGTGAGGAAATTTGCCCAGTTTGCACACGACACCTCTGCAAGCTGCACACTGTGCACTGTGTACTATGTACCTTGCCGACCGCACACTCTGCACAAAGCATACTTAGCATTGTGTACATTGCATCGTGCACACTGCACACAGTACTCCACTCTGCACACAGTGCACAGTGCACTCCGTGCGCTATGCACATCCTGCATAGTGCATTGTGCACTCTGCACATTGCAGCATGCTGCTCTGCGCCCTTCACACTGCAAACTCTGCACGCTGCGCACTCTGCACAGTGTGCGCAGTGTGCCCTCTGCACACTGACCGGAGGGGTGGGTCTTCAAACGACACTGGGAAGGGGGAATGGGATGGGTTGCAGGGGAGAGAAGTATGTATGCAGCCTGGGGCCCCCTTGGCGCATTCCCCTGCCAGCGCCGAGAGGCTTCACATGCATGCATTCCCACGACTGTGAAGTTTGGAAGCCATCCACCACTGGCACCGGGCAAGCCTGTGAAGTATCCATGACCCTAGAAAATGGTGTCTTTAGCGCATTGCGGCGCAAATATGTTCTGTTGCGCCCTGCCATGAAGCGTAGACAAGAGAACTGTCTCATCTTGGTCTGGACCAAAAAAAAAAAACAGAGGCGTAGACAAGAGCACTGCTTTTGATGGCGACGGAATGGTTAATCCCAACTTGTTGTGGACCGGGTCAAAGTTATGCTGCGGTACCTTTCTCCCTTCAAACTTGCCATTTCCAGTCTTGCCCTTCCATGCGAAGGTTCAGCTGATTTTCTGGGGGAGGTTAGTAGAATCTTCCAGAAAGGTCATGGGTATTTTCTGGGGATGGTTAGTAGGATCTTCCAGGGAGGTCAGGGGGGTTTTCCCGGAAGGAGAGTGGGATTTCCTGGGAGTCCCAAGGGATTCTCCAAGGAGGCGACCGGTAGTGGGATTTTCTGGGGACCAAATTTCGTCCAGTAAACCTGAACTGTCTTCCAGTAGCCTCCTGTCTTCGACTTGAGAATGACTTACGCGTTGAAGGCAAATGGTCCACGAATGGAGACATAGGCAGATCAAGCATCATCACTTGCCAGCTGGGTAGCACTCTCGCTTGGCGAGGGATGCTTCGTTGCTCTTTGCATGAAGCGGTTGCCTGGTTTCACCCATTAGGGGTGTCCTGGTGAATTTCACCCTCAGGGGCTTCGCACCGTGATTCACAAGCTGGAATGTGGCGTCATGCTAGTTTGGTTTGGCAATAGTTTCTCTTACTTTTCTTGACAAGGTGTGCAAATGAACGACAACCTACCCCATGTGAATCCAGGCTACTGCCTGCATGCTCCTGAATTCAGTGTGTTGCTGATAGGTTCCCAAAGCAAGGAGGTTGATCCAAACATGATTTTGAGATTGGTCCAAACACGATGGTGGTTTCATCGGATTTCATGCCCTTGGGCGATTGCATCCCTTTGTCTTGTTGCACCCCATGGAGTGTGGGTGGGTGGATGAAAGATGAAGATAATGATGGTGGTGTTGTGTTTCCATTGTGTGCTCACTATCCCGATGGTATGCGTGAATGTAGTAGGTGCCATTAGAATGGGTGTGAGGCATGCATGCCCATTGCCTTGGTTTTATAGACCCCTGGCCCCCATGTCCAATGGTCGCCTTGTGGACTAACGGGGGCTTGTTGGACACGACAAAAAATTTGTAGGCCTAGTGATGCCTTTGGGACAATTTGCGTTGCAGCCGTGCTGCATGTACTCCCGCCGTACAATTTCATATGCCAAAGTGAATGTGGAAGGTGTCGACCATCATGGATTTCATGGCCAATAAGCACCTTGCCCAACAAACAACCAAGAAGGTGTTTAGACTGCTTTTTTGGGGGGGGCCAAGATTATTTCAGTCGCAAGTTGTACGGTATAATATTTAGGCTGAAAGGTTGCAAAAATGAGGGGTTGGTGTGATGTGTCTTGTGCTGATGAATGTGAAAATGGTAATCTTAGGTGGTCGGTAAGAAAGCGATTCTTGGTCCCTAAGGGGTATCCAAAGGGCGCACTAGGTTGGTTGGAGTGTGACGAAGTGTTTATCGACGACATGTTTAAGCACGTCAAAAAGACTCCCTTTGACAATTGTAAGCAGAATGGTGCCAAAAAGGTGGAGGCATGCTGTTATATTGGGCAAACTCCATGTTCTCTTCAAGTATCCACCTCTTCTACAACGCCAAAGAAGTGGAGGTATAACCTTGCTGTTATCTTGGCCGAGTCCTTTTCCTTGGTGGCCAAACAGAGTGCCTTGTGCTTTGTGCACACAACGTGCCGTCTTTAAGGTCACTATGGGGTGCCATGCAGAACCGGCAAGTGTCCATATTGCAATAGAAGCATCATTTTTTAAAAAAAATCGCATTCACCTAAACAGTAAAAAAAATACGCGCAATACCACTTTTTCTCCGGGTGTTCCGAGTTGGTTTTAATATCCAAAGTTTCCCCAGAAACTTATGTTTTGACCCCTGCTGAGAGCTTTTCTGTTTTTAAGCATGGTGAGCAGTACATGGCCGTCAGATAGATCAGCATGTGTTGCAGCAGCGCATGTTAGCCTGTAGGGGTCGAATCAAAACATATGACATTCAGAAAAACAAAATTTCTTGCCTTTACAGCAAACAAAATATTTGCATGAATGATTTTTGCCTTTTACACGACTTACATTTTTCACTGCTTCATTTTGGCAAGGACTGTGTCATGCAATGCTGGCGGTACATTGAAGAAGGAGCTACCAAACATCACCCCAGAACCATCAGATAACAATGGGAAGCAACAATTGTTTCCCCCAAATGAAGACCCATCTGTCGATGGAGCTGGCCAACATTCCTCTCTCACTTACATATGCCTCCCCATGTTCGTATGTATCCCATGTAAATTTGTTGTGCGTTCTATGTACATCCGCCCCCAAAAGGCATTGTGTAACTTGCATAGAATGGTTACTGATAAATTCTTGGTCTTCTCTCCCCCTGCACGATGGGGTGCCACCCCTCGTAGCAGCAATCTGAGGAAAATGGGGCTGGAGCATGCGCGTAAGACTGGCATCTGCGCATCACAGTGTTGTGCTGTGGAGTGCAAGACCTTTAGTGGAGTGCAAGACCTTTAGATTTTTTTTGGTGTGATTTGGAGCGATGGCTGATATTGCCCTCCGCAACATGCACCCCCTTCATGTCCACGCACAAGCACGGCCTTGTCTAAGCCCGACCCTGATGGGAGGCGGCTTTGCCGCCTTAGCAAAGAACAATACGTGGGAGGCGGCTTTGCCACCTTGTCGGACAAATTGCACTGTTGGACAAGATTGCTGAGGGTGAGATTCCCGGGGTGACGGCCAATGCGTCATTGAAGCTAAGCCCGACCCTGACCGACTCGTCCTCCAATTCCGAGCGATCGGGGTTCAGCACGGAGTGAAGGCCAGAGGTCGAGAAAACGTCGGGTACAGGGGCAGGGAAAAAATCAAGAGAGCTCGCTGAACGCCTAAAGGCGCTGTGTCCTTACCAGTGAGGGCGGCTGCACAAGATGTGCACCTCAAGGATTGGAGACTACGTACAGGCGCCTCCGCCACCTTGCCGGGAACTGTGACCGGGCGGCTTCGCCGCGTTTGAACAGAATGGCGGCCGCGCCTCCGCTGCGTTTCCTGGACCTGCAAACTGAAGTGTTGCCGGTGTGATGCCGGAGGGTGGCGACCATCGTCGGGTTATGGCTCAGCCCGACCCTGTATTACTCTTGTCTTCTGGGCCGTGGTTGTGCAAAGGGGGGGGGGGGTAAGCCGCACAGCCTGGGGACCGATGCGCCCCGTGTGGCACCTTCTTTCCCATGCGTTGATTGTGCGATACGCTGCAGGCGTTTCTTCAGGATGAGCCACCGCGCGTATTTAGAGGCCTTCAACATCCACTGGGTCCTGGAGTGCATGGTCCGCGACCTGCTGCTCCATCACCCGACCCAACCGTTCGCTCACATGGCAAAGTTCCTGAGCAGCTACACCGCGGCCCCCGCAGCCAACGGAACGCGCCCGCCAGGGCCTCCACCCCAGACCACCCAACCGCCGACTCACACGCAAGCGGCCGTGGCTTTGCATCCGGCGAGCAACCCCAGGCCCGGAGCGCCCCAGCAGCTGCAGAAGTGGATGGCCCCACTGTGTCGCTTCGTCTCCCGCAAGCGCCCCCGCACTGAGAACCAGTTCATCGCCGCCGTGCAGCGGTACGTGCGGCAGGTCAAGAGCACGTCGCACGTCCCCGCGGGGGCCGACGGGCAGGACAGCAAGTTCAGTCAGGGGCTGGGCCAGCCGCAGCTCTTCCAGACGCGGACGGGGGAGGCCCCGGCGCTGTGGCCGCCGGAGATGGGCCAGCGCTGCCCCGACGTGATGGCGATCGTCGAGGGGCTGAAGGCGATGCGGGGGGAGGGCGATGCGCCGCTGTGGTCCGCGGAGGTCCTGGATGACCTGAAGGCCGACGCGGAGGACTTCTGCACGCGGCACGGCGCCGGGCACAGTCGAGAGGATGTGCTGGCGCTATACGTGTACACGTATGTGGTGTGGTGCGCTGTGAACAGTGTAGAAAGAAATGCCACTTTCTAAAAAGTCAAGATTTTGTCAATAAACACAAAACGAATCTAAAATTACACTAGATTTTTTTAAACAACCAGCGAAATAGTCAAATTCCTAGAATTCTATTGGTTGTTAGCAGTGTCTCTGCGGCTTAAGCTGCCTATTGTCTGTGAGATTATTCGCAGAGGCGGCCAGAAAAAAGGGATGGCCAGAAGTGGGTACTGGAAGGAAAAAGGGATAGGGAGGTGTACTCGAAGAAAAGAGGTACAGGGAGGTTGACTCTAGCAATAGTCACTGTCCCATGGTTGTTGGGGTGCTGTACTTTGTGTCCGAAGGGGGCTACACGTTGGGAAAAAATTATGGTTGCGCCCCTACTTTTTGACGAATTGAGGCTGGCGCATTATTGTGACGAAATGTTCTCAGGTACCAGATGTACGAGAAGGAGCTGTATGTGACCCTCGTGGAGCCCGGGGGCGACGGGGAGGAGGTGGACGAGGACGATGAGGAGGAGGTCTGGCGGCTGCTCCCGGAGGGTGGGCCGCCGTGCGTCACGGAGACGGGCATTGCAGGCCTCACTCAGTCCCCGGATGGGCAGGTGCGCTTGTTGCTGTGATTGCCCCACCCGATCCAATGTTCCATGCCAAGGGCCAGGGGCCGGGAACACCCGCCTTGTGCTTGAATCGGACAAAGGCAAGGAGGAGGTTGATCCCCCCCCCCCCCCCCCCCCGCCCTCCTCAGACCTCCCCCGCCCCGCCGGGCCCGCCAAAGTATTCCTCATGCGAAGAATTAGATTTTTGTCAAGGGAAAAGATTTTTGGGCCATTTTTTGGTACACAAACCCATGGATTTCAGACCCCCCCTCCTCCCCTTCTGAAGCAAGCCGCCCCTCCCCTGCGGCTTGTTTTAGAACCTGAAAAATGGAAGGAGGAACCCCCCCCCCCTCCTCTGCCCCCCCCCTGGGTCTGACAAACTATTCCTCATGGCAGAAATCAGATTGTAAAAGGCACGAATTTTTGGGGCTATTTTTGACACACACACACACCCTCCCTTCTGAAACGCCCACACTGACCCTTCGTGGTAAGCCCTCTCCGCCCCCCGGGACACATGGGAACAGTGAGGCACAAGGAAGCACGCCCTAAGCAGCCCAAACCAGCCCAAGCCATGGCTGTAGCAACGGGGCACCGAAGTGGGGCCCTACGGAAGGCTACGGAAGGTCCCTCCCGCACAAGCGATCGGGCGGCCTTGCCCATGGACCACAGCCAAGCCACCCAGAATGCCTGAAAATTGTTTGTGGTGGAGAGCACTTCCAACAGCCTTGGGAATGACGCGGTGTGAAGCATCGCCGGCACTGGCATGGGGAGGGGCGCCAAGGGGCCGAAGCAACAACTGTGAGCAGAGGGGCAAATGTGTGTCGTCCGGCATCCGGTTGCCCAGACACAAACTCCAAGCCCACGCCCAAGGGAAGTGCCGGCTCCCTTCAACCGGGGTTTGGCCCCATCCCAGGGTGGGGTAAGATTTGCCTGTTGAGGTGGAAGCTGGAAAAGTTGTACCACATGAGGATGTGCTGGCCCTGCCCTGGAGGGGTGTGTGTCCGGAACCTTGGATATGCCTGCTTACGATGGGGGAGAAGAGAATGAAGAGGATACATGGCGGAACTGGGTACAAAGGAGAGGGCTCCTTTGGGAAGTAGATTTTTTTTTGTTAAGGACCGCCCTTAAGGGCCGCTCCAAGGGACCACCAACCGCCAACCACGGCCAACCGCCAGCGGCGACCGACCGCCACCAACCACCAATCACCAACCAACAACCGCCGCCAACCAGCACCAACCGCCACCAACCCCTAGTCACCAACCGCCAACCGCCAACCACCAACCGGGAATCACCACCATCCATGGTTGAACATATGAGCTACATGCGGTTTTTTTGCAAAACTGCCGTTCAGGAACACCCCCCCCCCCCCTAAGGACCCCCCTAGTACAAAGGTAGCGGCAGCAATTATCAGGCACACCGGCCCATCCAGCCGCTATACCTGTCAGATAGGGCCCACTGCCTCCATTGGGTGGCCAGGCACTGTGTTTGCAGCCAAATTACTGGGGGGGAGGACGGTACCCACACACAACCACCGCCGCCCACAAACAAGGCACGCATGCAAAGCATCACCAAAAACCCACAACCCCATACCCCAATGCCAACACCGCACCCACCACACACACGACAACCAGGGCCGCACCCACACACAACACAAAAGGGATGCTTCCCTAAGGCACTCCCGGGAGCCAACATCATCCCCACCACACCAGGAAGAGAAGGCAGCCCAAACGTAAGTAAGGGGGTTGCCCCGGTGGGTGGTTGGCAGCCGGCCGCGCGGTTGACCATTTGGCAGCGACCTAAAACATGTACTGCCCGTGAGTAGCTAAGTTTTGTCACGAGGGCCTAGTGCAGGGGCCTTGGGCACGCTTATGAGACACAACATCCATACTATTGGTGGCCACTGCACACGACCAACCAGGGTTGGACTCACATGAGTTCCTAGCTCCGAGGCTTGGACAGCCCGGAGTGACATCCTCAGCCCCTCAGCAGCCCAGAATGCACAAGAGCGACAACACATGACACTCCCCATAGCACAACCCCAATAAACACCAGTGACAGGTCAATTTGCAGATTTGGAGATATGTGCAGAAGTGCCGGGTGCCCCTGGCGCCACCCAAGTGACAGTGGGACAACCCAACAGCCACAACGAGAGGCAGGGAGTGACACCTGCCCCCCAGCAACACACACCAGCAGCGGTGAGTGCGCCAATAGAAGAATAAAGAGCATCAGATTGGGAGGAACGCACACAGCAAAGCAACCGGGAGCCCCAGCATGGGAGCCCCGGCGGGACACAGAGCGATGCACAAGGGGACCACGAGGAGCGAGCACCGCTGCGACCACCAAATGCGGTGGACGCCGAGCAGGCCATCAGCAACCAGCCGCCCCTCCCTCCACGAGGTGCCCGCGAACTCTACAAGGGCGGGGGCTGCGCCCCGCGCGCCGGGGGGTGCCCGCCACAGGGTTGGCAACAAGGCTGTGACCAGCCCACTGCGCGCAGGACAATAAACGTCATGTGGAGAAGTGGGATCCTCGTGTGTGGGGGGGGTAGACAGGTGGGATAGGAGTGGGTGCACACAAGGGGCACCCAAGAGCGCCCATGGACAGGGGGAGGAGCAACACAACCACACAGAACGCGGGAGCCACACCAGGAGGGACGAGGGCGAGTGCAACAGACAAGGAGGAGGGGGGCAGTGAGGCAGGGGAGGCAGCCACGACAGCGCGAACAGGGAATCAGAAAGTAGAGGATGGGAGAGCATGCGCATGGGGGGCAGCGACAACACAGGGGATGGCTTGGCCAGCCAGCCCCGCTGCTACCGGGTGCCGGAGCAACCCCTGCTCAACCGGCATCAGGTGGGAGGTGTCTGCGGCAGCCCAGATGGGCTGTTTGTGCAACTGGAGGGGGAGCCCACCAGGGGCAGACCAGCCGTGAGGGGGAAAGGGACAAGGGCCCCCCAGCCCACACCCCACGCCAACACCAGCAACCCACGCACAGGCGCCCAGGTCCCCCCCGGCCTACCCATGGTCCCCCCAGCCCGACCCAGTGCACCCGTGCACCCCCCAGTTTGCACAACAGGGGCAGTGGCCGTTGAGGAGACCCAGTGACCCCACAGAGGGGTCGGCCGGGAGATCGGACTCCCAGTAGACCAGGAGGGGATGGGGCACCTAGAGGGCCAACCTTGGGGCCCCTGCAGCGCAAAGTCTTTGTCTGCCTGTGCGGGACCCAGCACCCAGTGGGCCACCACTGGGGCCCCTGAGGCGTTCTGTGAAACCACGAGTGCGCGCAGGGGATCAGGCACCTAGGGAGCCAACCCTGGGGCCCCTGCGGCACAGCGCCACTGTTCCTCTGTGCTCAGGGGCACCCAGTTGGCCACCGCTGGGGCCCTTGAGGCACCCTGTGGAAAGGAATGGTGGGCCAGGCAAACGAAGGAACCTCCGACAAAACTGGGGTAGGCAGAACCAAGGACGACGGTGCAGTCACAGTGCATCGTAAAGCACCCGAGACGCGCGCACGCCACCCGCGTCAATCGCTCCACCCGCGAAGCGCATGCTACCCGCAACCAACAAGGAACGCGCCCTGCGCACTTGCGACCCACGGAGTGTGGTGGATGGCAGCGCCAACACGTGGAGGAACAGGGCACCTGGGCCTCACACACACAGAAACACAGAGAGGCAGGTTGTGGACGGCCTGAGGACGGAGGTGTGTGGACAGCAAGAACAGTCAAACGACCCCCGCAACAACCAGCACAACCTCAATACGCCAACTACTGGGCGCCGCTGCGCGCAAACGGCACATCATGCCACATCCAGCACAGCCCCAGCACACCAACCACTGGGCTCCGTGAATGCGGAAACAACACCAGCAGGAGCACCGGCTGCAGCGGCCAACAGAAAGCAGCGACCCGACGCAACATGCCAAGGGAAGAACGGGTGACTGTCCAGGGCCCCGTAAAGAAACAACAACCAGACGGAATGTCACACAGGGGGATGGTAAGTCAGGTTGTAGTCCCAACAATCTGGACAGTGGGAACAAAAGAGGCAGTGATGCTTCGTACTCGCCATATGGTACGTAGAATGTGTTTAAAAGTTTGTGTGGGAGGGGCCAAACCCCGCGGGACCCCGGAAGCCCGCCTGAGGGCCGCATTGCCGTACCCTGTCGCCAGAGCGATGGTTTGGGGGCCAAGGGCCTGCTGCTGCTGTGTGCCTCACTGTTCCGGTGAATTTCAGGTGGAACTTAGGAAATGTAGCGCAAAGGGTGAGCACTCAGGCACTTTTGGCAGCCAACGTCCAGTGCATCGGAAGCCCATGCAATGTGCATTTGGTATCGACGACTTTTTGTGAGATTGCGGGAAATGAAAAGTGGTACATTCCAGTTTTGGCATTAGCCATACTGAAATTTGACACCAAATTTGACACATAACAGACACCAAATCAGCGCACTACGAATGCTGCTCGTCGGAAAGAATCGAAAAGCAGGAAGAACTCAATTGCCTCTTGGGCCATGAATAGCAGGCCCCTTGCTTGGTGGTGAACCCCAACTGAGTCAGGCTCTTTTGCACGCCCTTTCCCATTCCCTGCGGGCCCTTGCCCTCAGTGGGCCGTCCCGCATTATTGTGCCAGGTGCTGCAGTACCGGGCCCCTCGCACGGACTCGGCCACGCCCCTCCGGCAGAGCGTCTGCTGGCTGCCCTTCGCCACCACCGTGGCCAAGGCCCTCGCGCTGCTGCAGGAGCTGCCGCACCCGACGCGGCTGGAGTACTGCAGTTCACGCCCCCCCGCGCTGCACCCCGCGCTGGAGGTGTTTGTCGCAGAGGCCCGCGCCGTCAAGCACCAGCACGAGCAGCTGCCGGAGCTCAGCGCGGCGCTGGGGGCCCTACTGTCGGGGGTCACCGCGGAGGCCGCCCGCCACTTCTCCGCGTGGACTCCGGGCGCCGGGCTCCCTCCCGCCCTCACTGTGTCTGCGGTGCGGGCGGACTGCGGCCGCGCCGCAACGGCGGTACCGGCCGCGGCGCCGCTGTTCGAGTGGGTCAGCCGCGTGGCGGCCGGGCCCGGCGCGCACAAGTCCGACGGCACCGAGAAGACCGGGGACGGTCCGTGCGATGCCGCCCTCACGGCCGCGCTCGCGGCGGCTTTGGACGGTGCCGGGCCGGACTTCGCGAAGTACATCGCGCCGTGGGACGGGGACGCCCGGTGCTTGCCCACGATGACGGCCGAGGAAGTGATCGCTGAGTGCAGCTTCGAGACACTGCCGCCGCCGGCGGGCTCCGGCGGTGGCGGCGGCACGGTCGTTAACTTGACGGCAGAGCCGCCGCGCGTGTGGCACCGCGGCGCCTGGACGAGGCTGCAGCGCGTCGGCGCTTCGTGCCCCGCGCAGATCTACGCGCTGATGAACTTGGCGGCGCGGACGTACGTGCCCGGCGACGCCGCGGCGGATCGGCGGCTGGAGCCCTGGCGGCCGCTTCTGTTCAAAGTGGACGCGGCTGTGCGCGCGCGCGCGGCCAAGGCGGCGACGCGGACGTACCGCGGGATCGACTGCCACTTCCCCGTGGACATCTACACCAGCGGCAACTTGATCCTCTGGCCTGCCTGCTCCTCGGCCTCGCGCGACCAGAGCGTCGCCGTGTCGTTCACCGCCAGCACCCGCCCGTCCTCCGTGTTCATCCTGAGCGGGCGACGCTGCGCCGACATCAGCGGGTTCAGTCGGTTCGCGCGGGAGCTGGAGCTGCTGTACCCGCCCAACAGCACCTTCAGGGTCGAGAACAGCATGTCCGCCGAGCAGGCGGCGGTGGTGGGGCAGCAGCACCTCCAGCTCTTTGAGCTCCGGGAGACCGAGCGGGACGAGAACCGCGCGCACTTGATGCGGCGGCTCATCGCGCAGGCCCCCCACGAGCGCGTGTCGATGGCCCTGTGGAACATCCTCCGCGGCGACGCGGCCGTCGACCTCAGCATGGGCGCCGCGGAGCGCTCAGGGCAGACTCCCGCCCGGTGGTCGGTGCGGCTGCTGACCAAAACGGACTTCATGGTGGATGCGCTGGTGGGGCACCTGCAGGACCTGCTGGCCCAGGTCGCCGAGCGGGACGTGGAGGAGGAGCTGCAGCTGGAGTGGGTGCCGTGCCGGGCCGACGTGGCCGAGGCGTTGGAGCGGGCCTACAACGCCCCCGGCCGTGCCCCGCCGCGCGCGCACCCGCTGCGGGAGCTGTGCCAGGCCGTCACGGACGGGTCCCTGGTCGCGGACTTCCGGCGGTGCGGGCGCCACACCTTCGCCTACTGGTGGCCCACGGTCCAGCTCGATCTCCGCCGGGCGCCGCCGGAGCCCCCGCGCTGGGTCGGGGACGCGGGGGTCGCGGTCGTCGCGCAGGCCCTGGAGATGGGGTACCGGGTGTCGTCGCTGGGGCTGCGGCACAACAACATCACCGACGACGGGGGGCGCCGGCTGCTGCACGCGCTGACCGTCAACCGCGACCTCTGCCGCATCGACGTGGCCGGCAACCCGCTGGACCGCGTCCTGCGGGAGGCGCTGGCGGTCCGGGCGTCGCTCAACAACGGCCACGTCAACGTCGCGGGCTGCGGCACCGAGGCCGCGCTGCAGGGCCTGCGGGGCGTCCCGGCCCTCGGCTTCACCGACGCCGCGCAGTACACACCCGCCGCCCTCCACGCCCTCGTGCCGCAGCTCACGGCCCTGAGCTTCGACAGCGGCAGCCTCCCGCCCGACGTCGCGCGGTCTTTGGCGGCCGTGCTCCGCACCAACACCGCCCTGCGCACCTTCCACGTTGCCCGCAGCCGCCTGCCCGCCGACACGTGCCGCCTGCTCGGCGCCGCTCTCGAAGCCAACACCACTTTGCAGCGGCTCACCCTCATCGACTGCGAGATCGACGCCGCCGGCGTGGCGGCGATGGCGGCGGGGCTCGCCCGCAACGCGTCTCTGACGGAGCTGGACCTCTTTTCGAATCCGCTCGGGGACGCCGGGGCGGCGGCGCTCGCGACCGCACTGGCGACCAACAGCGGCGTCGTCACGCTCCACGTCGGCGACACCCAGATTGGCGAGGCCGGGGCCGCGGCCCTCGCGGACATGCTCCGCCGCAACACGGTGCTCACGCGGCTGATCGCGGGCAACGCCGCGGGCAGCCCCCGGCGGAACCGGTGGGGCGTGGCGGGCACCCGGGCGCTGATCGACGCGCTGGGGCACAACACGACCCTCACGAACGTCGTGCTCTGCCTCCTGAGCCTCAGCGGGGCACAGTGCGCCGCGATGGCGGCGCTCCTCGCCAACACCCGCACCCTCCGCGACCTGTACTTGGGGTCCTGCGACCTCAGGGACGAGGGGGCGGAGGCGCTGGGGGCTGCGCTCGCGGGGAACGCGTCGCTGGAGGTGCTGGCCCTCGACAACAACGGCATCAGCGCGGCGGGCGCGGTTGGGTTTGCGAGGGCCATGGCCGGCAACCGCACCCTCAGGCGGCTGCTGCTGGAGGCGAATGGCATTCAGGATGCGGACGGGATGGTGGCGGCTGCTTTCGAGGGGTACAGCGCACTGGACGTCGTTTTGGCGTGAGGTCAGGAGGCGTGGCAAAGCTCCGGCACCTGCTTTGCTTCAGAGCCATGGCCAGCCTCTGTGGTTTGGAAGTGCAAGTGCGGCTCGCCCGTCGGTCCAGCCCGATCCTGGGCTCAGGGGCTGTCTGATGATGATAATAAGAAAAACAATGACCCGTCCAATCCAGGGGCCTTGTTAAATCCGTCAAGGCGCATCTCTCTTTTGTTAAGCGAAGTCCAGGACCCCAGGCCTGGGGTAGGCTGGTTCAGCTGGACCAAACTAAAACAGGGCCTGCGTGCAAGTGCCCACCCCGATTCATGAAGTGGAGGGGTGCCCGAATCTCGTGCGGAAATGCTGACATGTGCGGGAAATCCCAGAGGAGATGGGTGCTGGCTGGATGTTCCTGTGCACCTCGACCGTTTGAAGAAAAGCAGGGCAACTTCGCATGGAAAAGGGGCTTCACGAGAGCCAAATGAAAGGATGCCCCCACACCCCCGTGCGGTGAAGTTGTTGGGTTCCACAAGTCGTCACATTCCAGTTTAACTGGGACCAACCGTGCGATTCAAAAAGTACCACGCCATCGCAGACCGGATGGGGCTGGTCCTACTGGCTTGTTTGCGGGGGGCTCGGAGGGAGGGAGGGAGTTCTGCAACGCGCCCGTCAAGGGAGCCCCCCGCGCCCTCCCACCCCCCGAAAGGTCCGTGGCGCCCTCTTCTTGTGAGCCCGCAATACCCCCGGTCAATACAGTGCCCGGCAAGCTCCCACCGAATGGTGCGCTGTATTGGGGTGGCCTTGGTGGGGTTGGCTGGCGGGCTGCTGACACTTTTGCGCACTCACTACGGTTGTGCCGCCGCGTGCACCTTGCACACTCCGAGCGGTTTTTGCTTTATCCACTACTTCGTGGGGAGGGGGGGGGTATGTACAGTGGTAATTCTGCTGCATAAATTCTGACCGAAAATACCTGGCGCAATTTTCACGCCTATTTTGTTGTTTTTTGGGGTCTGGTTCATAGTTTTTCTTGGCAATCAGGATTATTGCACAGAGCGGCGCCGGGACACTGTCGTCGTCTCAAGCCTCCACAGTGCGCTTGTTGCATCCCATGCCCTGCATTCCACCTACGCAACAGCTCTATCCCACAGTCCGGGGGTTGATGAAGGAAGAGCTTATGTCAATCAGCACATTGCATGTAAAATGAAGGGCGTGCAACTGCAGTATTCAGCGCGCCAGGAGAGTGTGCCGGCCGTCTTTCTGGCCTTTAGTGTTTTAGCAAACGAAATTTTCCAGAAAATGGACACAATTGAAAGAAGCATTTTTCAGGATCCAGACGCAATGAACACCAACATAATGTACGGAAATATATCATCTCTGGACAATTTGTTTCTCCTTTCAAGTATTGCTGTAAGTGGATGAGCCAACTGGTTGCTATGGTTGCTATTGCATGAGGTTTGGTGTTTCTTGTGGTGTGACCTGGTTGCAAGATCTGAATGTGCAGCAAAAAGAAACAAGGAAAATTGCAGTCTAGCCTGCGGAGTACCCGTTGTTGGTGGGGCCCACAAACCCTGGAACAGAGATTTCACGGTTTCCAATGTCAAATGCCACTGGATAACGATTCCCCGCCCTGATCACTCCTACAGCCATCGTGACTATTTGATTGGATTTCCACTCACTGCTAAGTGCTTCACTTTGTGAGCCGATACAGCAGCCCCTTTCCCCCCATAAACAAATAAACAAACAATTTTGTCAACCGTTTTGGGTGGTCTACTGTTGACTTTCCACAGCATCCCTGGTGACTAGTGTCGGAACCCCGACTTATCCCGGTCTACTTGTATTCTATAACTGCCCCTATGCTGGTATGCTACGATCCTGTCCTGTGGTGGGAAGTGGGTCCCCATGCCATGCCGATTGGAGGGAGGTGTCACACATGGACCAGTGCGAGTGGATGCTGGTGCCTTGACTGCTGGTGTTCAGCTCCATGCACACACAGGTGCAATTTGAGCTTGCGATGTGTGTCTTAATGGATGCATATGTTTGTATGTCTGCTAAAGTGTACCTTGTTGTATGGCTGCAAGCTGAATGTTTCCCCCTTTTGTGCGTTGCATGCACCGTTTTCTGAGGGCAGCAGGTTCAGGGCTCCGGCAAAATCTGCCCGGTTTGCATGATTCTAGAGAATAGGAGGGCGTCTTTGTGTGCCTGGACTTCGCGTGTTTGGTGTCGGGGGATTTGGGGGCAGTCAACTTTGTGTGGGAAATTTCGCGTTTCAAATTGGCTGCGAAATTTCGCACACAAAATCCAGGGGCCTCCGCGAAATTGGAACCTGCGGCTAAGCTTCACCGAGCCTGCAAAGCCCTTCAGACCACAACGTTTCTGGGAGTGTCCGCGAAATGTACGACACAAAATCCAGGGGCTTCCACGAACTTTCCTGCAGCGAAATTTACCACCGCAAATTTGTTTTGGCACGCAATCCCCCCCCCCCTGGTAGTCTCCTTGAAACGAAATCTGACCAAATCAGCCATTCTGATTGAAGGGGTGTGGACAGATCAACAAATGAGCATCCTGAAGTCTTTCGGAATTCAAGTCAAGCCCAAAGTAAAATATTATCCTGTTTGGGCACGTAGCGAGTCAGGAGGCCTATGCACCCGTCATTGCCACAGCCCTGCATAAATCCGTCCTTATGAGCACACTCCAACTCACACACACAGAATGAGTGGTGCTATTCTGGGAGTGGGTGCTGCCGCTGCTGATTTTTCCAGCCTGTGCATACTTCCCCACCAAGTTCCACGCCATCCAGAATGCGGGTTTCGATTCATCAGGTTCCTGGGGCGGGTTTTCGGCTGTGTGCATAATAGCTGTAGCTCTGTCTGGTACACAGGCTCCCATGTTCGTGGCAGATTGGACGCGTCCCCTGGCAGGGCATTCAGGTGCGCCGCAGTGAGCACTCCTTGCCTGATGAGCAAAGGTGAGAAAAAGGTATTGTTGTGCGAGATGCTGCGCTATTTAATGGCGCACACACCAGAACCCCCGAGGCAACCACCCGAGGTATGGAAGGCTTGCTGCAGGCTGTGCCTCGTGCCAAATGACTCGTTTTTCATCCAAATATCATTGTGGGAAAAATTGGCTGTGGTAGTGTGTCTTGCAAACTGGCAGCCCCACGACACAGCGTGCCCCATCTGTGATATTTTGGAAAGCTCACAGCATGCAGTGGTTGGTTGCAAGTTCATCTCTGTCGCGGCGTGAATCGCAGCACAGTGCATGCGACCAGCAATGACGCCAGAAGGGCCAGAAACCAATCCCACCGTCATTGTGTGTGTCATTAACAACCCCACTTTAAATTGCATTGTGGTCGATCGTCAGAGCAGCATGGTCACAGCGCTGCATGCATGAATTGAACCCACGGACCGGGGCGCTGGTCATGGGACCAGTTCCTGGCCATGTGGGTGAAGGTATTGAGGGGCTTGGAAGAACCTCCGAGCCCCACCCTGCCAACAAAAGATAACACAGTCTTCCAGCATCCAAGGGTAGCAGTGTCGTCCAACCGATCCCCCCTGAAGCTCTTGTTGCCAGCGTGCAAGACAAAATTCCAGAACGCAACGGCACTGGCGGAACAATATGAAAAAACAATCAGCAGATACCAACAGCAGGGATGGCACAGCATATACCCTGATGGCTCCTCGGAAAAGCACCTGGAAGTGGGGTGGGTGGGAGGCTACGGACTTTTTCCCGGTGATGACCGGGACACAGCCGAGTTCATCCGCACGGATGAGGACCAGACCAACAACTGTGGGGAGTTGCGTGCCGAGCTTTGCAGTCTGCAGGGGCACCGACTGGGACACCGCTCTCTCATTTGCCCCAATTCTCTGCTCGTTGTAAACAGGGTGTTGGGCTGGGTGCAGAGATGGCAACACCACAAATGGTGTAACACCACAGGCAAAGTCAAACACATCAACCTGTGGACACAGATCCTGGATATCATGTACCGGCTGGGGGACAAAGTAAAATGGCTTCACGTCCCCTCTCACATTGGCATCAAGGGGAATAGGAGGGCTGACCACTTGGCAGATGTGGGACGCCCCCGGTTCCCCCTGTTGTTTGGCCGAATCTCCATTAGGCCACACCCGGCGGACGAAGAGCACGCCCCCCCCCCCCCCCGTGCCAGATCAAGAGTGGTTATGGGGCTGGGAAGAACGAGAACACCTCCAGCACATGACGCCAACATGGGCACCACAGGAGGCAGGAGTTCCACCCACGCCACTGGCACCTCTAACGTGCACACCCCAAAGTTTGTCTAGGGGACGACACCCCGGCTCGCCACTTTGGGACATCAAGGTATGCCACCCGTGCAATTGTCCAAAAGGCTTAAACAATCTACACTGGACTCCAGGCTGCCATGGTCAGCAGTCCTGCGCCCAAGACCATGGGACTCAGAGGCTACGCCCGTGACCACCAGGGTAGCCCCAGAATGTACAGAGTGGGCCCAGTGCGTAACACTTTGCAGACCCCCCTCCCACACTCCCCCCTCACGCCACAAGCGTCCCTGCAACTGCTGGCATTGTTGGAGTTGGTGGCATTGGAGGGTGAAGCCCCCCCTTCCCCCCCCCGATGCAGCTTGGACTTCGAGGCTTCGTCACAAGAGACCCGCTCGGCCTCGTCCGCGCCGGACTCCCCCTCTACAGCTTCAACGGTGTCATGCAGCACTCAGGGGTCACGCTGCTTCACCCCCTGAGTATTGCGTGTTGTGTGTTAACTAATTTCACCAGTTCCTGAAGCCACTGGGGTTTTCACTCTAACCCGTTTTGGCCGTTTTCCAACCTGTAAGCGCCCAAACCTGTGTGGCCAAGTGGGGCCAGCATGAGCAGCATAGCGAGGGAGTGACCCCTGACCAGAATGTCTGCAGAACCCTATAGAGCCCAAGCTGCCAGTAATGATCGCCTACACAAGATGGGGGGATGACCTTGTGCTCACATATTGTACTCTGGAAGCGCAGAACATTGGCACGTTGCACAGAGGCGATGAAAGCCGTGAGGCATGCGCGACCACAGCCTAAAGCGGACATTGCAACCTGACCATTTGAGGCCGCTTGTAGTCTCCTATCCATCAAGCACCATGCTGATCCAATGGACGCACTTTGAGTGCCAACCGATCTTGCCTGTGATCCAGGTGATGCATGATAGGTTCATGACAGTGCCCGGCTATAACCAGAGTCAGCCACCTCACAAGCCCGTGAACTTTTCAAGGTTAAGCATGCGCTAAGTGTATGTAGCATAGAAAGTTAGCATGCACAAGGATTTAAGCGTGCTTATAACCACAGGTCTGATCAGTGACACACATCTACATAAGTAGATACCTCTTCTAGGGTCAAACAAGAAGTGACAAAATGGGCTGTGTGAGCAACTAGGGTTACTTTGCCCATTTGCCCATTTGCCCATTTTCTGTTGTTTTAATGATTCGCAAAATTCACAAAACCCAATTTCAACCTTCTCTTTGTTGACCAGAGCACTTCCCAACCCTTCGTTAGACAGCCCACCTCCGAAGGAACACCTAGCGTCACATTAGCTTGCTTTATTGTGCCCCAACTTATCATGGCCCCCCAATCCAAGGAATAGGCTCCAATTAATCAGAGCTTTGGTGGTAGTGCCGCATTTTGCGCATGGGTGGTGCGATCTGGCATGCTCCATCCAAATGGCAAAACTTTTGCATCATGAATAGGGTGGGCCTTAATTGCAGATTCATGAAAGACAATTTAGGGGATCTTCAGAATTCCAAGAGAAATTCCTTTTGGCTGTGAACCACGATTCCAGAACTCACCTGCAGGTTGCATGCATCTGCCTTTCTGTGCAATTGCATTTAGTGTACAGCATCATAAAACCAACAAAATTTTGCGAAGCCTTGAAGCGAAACATGGTTCAGGCTGAGCTTTTGCCCTGTTTACCGATCTTTTCGTAAGTCTCCCCCAACTCTTTGTCTTGGGTTGTAAACATTTAGCCCAACGGCCTTCTTGGACTTCTGGTTTGTAGGGGGAAGACTGTGCATCTAGCAAATAAGCGAAAGTGGTTTTGGGACCATGGTCTCTGCTCGTTCATTCCAAGCACCACTAGGGAACAATTGCAATCTTTTGTGCGAACGCTCTTCATACGTGGTACATGCCATTAGGTCACAGGTGACAAAGCGAGTGGTGTTGCTTGCCTCAAACTTGCACTTTCCTGTGCCCCCAAGAATTTGGCAAAGCTGCAATTTGCGTGCCTTTTGGGCAATGTAGAGTGCATATATGTCACCGGTGACAATTTTCATGTTCACCCATTGTTCACACAAATTACTGCTAGCCCCAAGCTTGCAAGATTCTCGACGGTGAAGCACACAAAACGAACATATTTTTGTGTGTCCTGCTTTCTGGTCGTGCTGCTTGGTGGCCCTGATTTATGGTGTTGCCTTTTTTTCCTACATGATAGAAAAGAGTCATTCGTTCATAGATAGACATGTATACGCAGGTATGTACACTTATATCTGAGCAGTAAGTATATCTGAGCAGTTTTGCTCGTGCCTGTACGCGCACACCCCTGCATGCAGAGTGCATTGCTTTGGAACCCTCCTGATAATAGTGTGGGGTTTGCATCATCGGAGTGCTATGTATCAGGGCAGTGGTATGGGACGACAATGAGTTGGTACCTCGAAAAGCGGTGCCCGTAACCCCCCACCTCCCTTGCAAGCCCCGCTTTGTGTAGCCACCACTACCTAGTAGAAGTGTCAGTTTTAGAATCATGTTCTATTTTGCCTATTCAACCCTCCCTCCCCCTTGTGCAGTCAATAGTACCTGGTGAAACCATCCATTTTGGCGTTGGGCGGTGCCTGCGTCAGGGGGGGGGGGGGGGTACCGAGATGTTGGCATCTTTACCGAGATAGTGTGCCCAGCTGGCAGGTGTGCCTCACAAGGATTGAGGAGGGCCTTTAGGACCTCTACAATGCTAAATTCCATTACATCAAAGGATGTTGCGGATTCGGGAATTCAATCATTTTAGTTCAACACGTTGCACATGTACCACCCCCGTGTATGTGAAATAAAAGCACACATGTGCTGTGTATGTGAAATAAAAGCACACATGTGCTGGATGGCGGCACTGCTATCAAAAGTGGCTGGGAAATGATGGAGTCTTTATGCCTTTGAACTAAAATAGCACCTACAATCGAAGAAAGGAAGTAAACTGAGCACAATCTTGTTTCGTCTCATTTTCCCTCAATTTTGCCACAGTTTCCTCAGTCCCCCCCCCCCCCCCCCTCAGTATCACGCATCAAAATAATATCAGGCACGCACGATCGCATTTTGTGTAGCTGAATCATCTGTGCACAAGCGGCACCAGCACCCAAATGGCTTCTCATGATTCATCCCCTTCATGGACAATTGAGAAGAGTGGAGAGTTGATGCGAGACTTGAGCATTCAGTGCTCGGTGGACACCAAGGTGTCTGGGGATAGTTCACCGCTTCCGGTTGAGCTTGTTCAAGGCCACAAGCTGTCCTTGAAACTTCGCCTTGTACTACCTTCAAGTGTACACTTTCCGGTCCCTGTTACGGCGAGACTGAGCTTGGTCCATGCAAAGACCCTAACAGAGGTGCTCACCCATGCTGGTACCGAAAAAGGGTTGTATCGAGAGCGCCGCAAGAATGGAAAACACGAAAACCTGGAAACGATGGAGGTTGTACAAGAATTGTCGGCGGGCCCGTACATGCATAACACGGCGGTGATCATTCTGGACAATTTGAAGCTTCGTGTGACGTCGGGCTGCAAAAAGAAGCAAGGGGATGTCATGTATCAGTTTTTGGTGACTTTCTCATTCGGAAACCCAGCTGTGCCTGGCACTTGGGCTCAGATCCGGTCACCACCATTTACGGTCCGCGCGAAGATGGAGCCTTCTGCAAACCTCGCCAAGAAACGGGCCAGGCCACCGGATGTGCCGATGATGCTAGGAATGCCAGATTCATTTGCAACGTTGGATTTGTGCCGAATCTCATCAGGGCCATGCAGTGCTGGGCCGGCAGGCCCGCAGGTAAAGAGAGAGGATGAAGAGACTGACAGGGAAATGCGCGCAAATGCCTGGCTACTACAGCACATGGAGGCGGAGCTGCAGAAACTTCAGAATTTGAACCGAGAGCTAACTACCCAGACCCAGCATTTGACGGTGGCCAACAACAGCCTCCTACACGAGAGGGAGCAGCTCGTTGCTGAAAATCAAGGATTACGACAGCTACTGGAGCAGAAGGAGCGGCCGTCACCGCAGACCCCAGAGCCAAACTCCCCAGTACGGGTGCCACCTGCCACGGAGGATGCCACCGTAAAGGCCACCACGCCTCCAGTTCCTGAGAAGGGCACCAAAGCACATGCTTTTGCCATGCCGACCTTAGAAAAAGAAGAGCAGACCGAATGCTGCCGGATGATGTCGGAGGATTATTTTTTGGGTACCCCTGCAGCCACCGTGGATGTGATTTGCGCCCCGGAATACACCAGGGACTGGAGCTTGGGAAAGATGTCCTGTGTCTCAGATCTCATTGTACCAGAGATACGCGTTCCAGACTTCATGGGCATAGATATGATTCAGCCTTCGAAAGAAGACACGTTCGATCTGATGAGCTGTGGGCAGTTGCTTTGATCGGTTTTCCATCATGGACCATCGAAACAGCTGATGCAACAAAACACCTGTGCACCTACAGTCATGCGTGTCTCACTGCCCCTGTCACACATGATCATGTGCCCATTGCGTACATTTGCAATGATGCACAGCCACGCTGTCATAACATGGGGCCATGGCGCGACCACCCACTCCTACGACCCATGCCAGCCTCGTTGGTAACGCTGCTGTCCATGCGGTCTCTCTATGTGCAGTGGCATCCATGCAGTGTGGTTGGGTCCTGCCTGTTGACGAGCAGATGGACAGTGCTGGGGGTAGGGTGATCTCCTCGCAAAATGTGCATGGGTTATCTTTGCCATAGCCTGGGTACTGATGGCGATACGGGAGAGCATTTCCATATGGAATATTTCCTCTTTTTGGATGTCTCTCTGTGACGAAGTCTCCAAATTGTAAAAAAATTCTCGGCGCATTTTCAGCATCCTGTACCTATCGGTGAGACATTCCTGTATTAGTTGAAGGATCCGGCCCAGCCCAGCCCAAATCGACTCTCTTCCTTTCTCTGCCTCCTCCGTTGGTCCTCCATGTACGCAGCGTGATTCTTGGCAGCACATGGCAAACCGGGAGGAGGGACCTCCAGCCAAAATTCGTCTTAGAGTGATCGGCTCTGTTGGACGTTGGATGTTTTTGCATCCGTGGGATGACGGGCGAGGTTTACATCTATTCACATACCACGATACATAACATCTGAATTCCAGGCACCGCAGGTCGACAAGCCATTGCCAAAGGCGCCCTCGAAACCCCTCGCCCCACGCACGGCCCCTCCTCCTGATGGAAAGTTTTCTGTTGCAAGAACGTGGTCATGTGGGTAATTTGTTGGGGGTGGGTCGAGGCTGTCCCCTTCCACTCCTCCGCTTTATTGGAAGCGGATGGCTTCCTCCACGAAAAGAGCACCAGCAAACCAATGTGGATGTTTTCGTGGCAATTTCTCTCCCTTGTACACTTCACCCCCCCCCTTCTCCCCTCAATCCTCCTCTCTCCTCAGGAATGCCCCTTCCTCCAGCCCCTCTCCCCATTTGCCCTCTCTCTCATCCCCGGTACCAGCAACCGCCTGCGCGCATTCCACTACCGCAGCACCAGCGCCATACTGCTGGTGCTGCAGGCGGTTGCCGTATGCAGGTGCAGCCCCCGGCCCCCCTACCCCGACCCGAGTCCCCGGCCCTGGTCTGGACCACCAAGTACTTTGTCTTGGTTGAGGGCACTACAAATACGGTGCCATGTCCTCTTGTACTATTCCGGTAGCGTAGCTGAACCTAGCGTCCTCCACTGGCCCCTGGTCACTGGAACCAGAAAATTCAGGAAATTTGGACAGCGAGTTCCCGCTCACCCACGGAGTAATGACGGATTGTCTGTACATAATTGCAGCATGTTGTCCTGCTGCGCTGGGCCACTGTGATCTTTCATCATGGTCTTTAGCAGCTTCACTATTGAGTTCTTCAACCTCCTGCTTAGGCCCGTCTTCATCACCCATACCCTGTTCAGACCAACCCCTTCATCTTCCGCCCCCCGGTTCTTCACGCTTTAGCGCATGTCGGCCGGGGTCTGGCAGCGATTTCTTGCATTTCGATTTTTTGCATTTCCATTCTGCCATTCTTCATCTCTCTCAGTCCCTCTCTGTCCGGCACGACCTCCCCTCCAATGTCTGTCCCCAAAGGGCAGCTTGCAGGCTTCATCAGTTCGCTTTCTGTGCCAAGCTGATGGCGTTGGGCAAGAAGAGCCTGGTCCGACTTCCACGCCCAACCCGAAATACCAGGGCTTTGAGTCTCAACCGCCGGGCCAATTCCGGGTTTGACTGATGCCCTCGTTCACTGCCCCTAGCCCCGCAGCACTAATTTGCAGCCACGTGTCATTTGGTATTGTGGCACCAGCACCAACCATAAATTTACGCACATCACAAAGTGCTCTGGTGTGTTGACTAGCCAATGGGGGAGCGTCAGTGCGCTGGGCACGCGTTGGGCATCTTTTTGGGCCACTTTTGATACGGAGCCCTAATCCACGCTTTTTGCATGGCCCCTTTCCAGTTGGGGATATGGACTGGCCCCTTTCCAGTTGGGGATATGGACTGGCCCATGCTTTTACTTTCAGTGGAACAAAGAATGGAACTTTGACGGCCCGGCAATAGTCGTGCAATCATGTGCATGGGTGGCAAAGGGCACGCATTGAGCATTTGTTTGGAAAGTTGAGGCACATCTGGAGTGGCAGCCCTGATGAGTTGCACCAGGCCGTGTGTGTTTTGTTGCATTTCACGCAATTTTGCATTTGGAGGCAGGTCTGTTACCCTCGTTATGGACCATGGGACCATGGGACCATGTCCCGCCTCATGTTTGGACTGATACAAGGAACCCGCCACGCAAGATGAGGATGAGGCAGATGTGTGTGTGTTGTGTTGTCAGAAGCGCTCCACTATCACATCTTATGGTGAGTGCCAGGAGCATTATTGTGATGAATGTATTGATGCCCACACTTGTGGGGAACACATTGTTTATTAGCCAATACATGAGTAATACACATTAATGTTGAAATTCTCCATTTCGCCTTATGCAGCATGCTTTGTAGGGAAGGTTTGCGGTCCTCTGGTCGACTTGGGGGGGCTCCTCTAGGGGAGGGTATATCCGGGGTTACAGTGGGGATAGTTAATACAACAGTAGTGCGCGGGGCACAAACACCCCCAATGAAGGCTATGACACAGCACCCGTCTTCACCTGCCCTCCAGCAGTTGCAGATTTGCGCTTTGACCACACTTTGCCTCTGTGATGTAATTCTACACACTCCTGATCTCCCAATCTCTTCCCATTTCATTATTCTTCCTTTCCCTTGCACAAGCGCACCCTATCTATGAGCCTTCAAGGGAGCATGCTGGTGCTTGCCGCTCTTCTGTGCTCTACATGCACATGGCATTGAGGGTGTCCCAAGCTTCTCATCCTCAGCAATTCACCACTTGTCTCAGGGCAGAGCCTTGTGGGGGGCAAATCACCATGAATTCGTTTTTCCATGGCCTGAAGTTAGAAGCGGCCAGAAGCAGAGAGTGGCCCATAAGAGGAATCACTCTTTCCAGGGAGACATTTTTGATTGCCGCTGTTAAAAACCAACGGAGAGGGCGGTTTTTTTCTGATCCCAAGGTTTATGCAGGGCTTTCTGCAGGAATGCTACGCAATCCCCCCCCCCCTTTGGGGTGCAGTTAGAGGCTGGGGCTGGACACCTCCCCGGCCTCTTTTCGTGCACCTATGTTGTTCCCCCTTCATGCATGTCCAGCTACTGATTTCAATTTTTTGTCAATGGCCTCAGACAACCAATGAAAAGTCTTGTTGGAACCCATGCACAGGCTCAAATTTGTTCTCTGGAGTGCAGGCAGCATAGACCAACCTCACAGATTGCCCTGCTTTGTTTCTCTCAGGGACAAAACTATGACTGGATGTTGCGGTCATGGAGCCTTTAATTAATTGTGAGCTCAATTTAGGGTGTTGGTATTGCGAGGCCATGGAAGTGTATGTCGTGACATGTTTCCATCAAATTGAGGGAATTTGATATCATCAGGGAGGTGGGTTGCAACATCCTCTCATCGCAAGTTAAAGGCAATGCTTTATCAGCGGTCAACGAAAAAAAGGTGCACTTTGATGCATTTGTATGTGTTTGTGTGGGTATGTGTGGATATTGTTCTGTTTGTTGTTGGTGTGTTCCTGTTGGTTGTGTTTTTCTGTTTACCCCCCCATGTTTTGAAGCTGCGTAGTTGTGTGGGCATTATGTGTGAGCGTCAGTAGCAAATGCTTGGACATGCTTGGTGTGTTTGTGTTGTTGTCTGTTGTTTGTGCTTTTCTGTATACGTTTTGAAGCTGTGTAGTAATGTGGGCATTGTGTGCGAGCATGAGCGGTAAATACTTGGACACACATGCCTAGGTAAGTCTCCTTGCCTATTCAATGGAAAGTGAGGCCGCCTTATTTCGACGTTCATCACATTACAAGAGGTACAGAAGGTGGAACATGTGGTGTTGTGTCGCGCTTGGCCAACTGCATCTGAACATGCACACAAGAACCAAAGAAAAAGCTCTGCATTGGCATTTGTGCCTGGAGTGTTGCAGTGCTTTGCACTGTAATCCTTGAATTGCAATTATGCAACAGATTGATCTTGGGTTGCTTCGGCGTGGCAGCGCCCACTGCACTATCATGCATCAGAGTCACCTGCAGGCACAGGTCCAGGTTCTCCCCTCGGGGCATACGATTCATCAATTTATCGCGTGACTGCACTGTGCCATGCAGCACTGGTGTAGAGACCGGGCAGTCAGCCCGAGCTATTCAGCACAGGCCTAATGTCTTAAAAAAAAAAGCAACCCTTGAATTCTGCAAGCTCAAAATGTGAGTGAGTGCATGTGCTTGTGTGCGTGGTTTTGGGTGTAAGCAGTGCATGCATGCATACATACGCGCATTGGGACACCAGTCCGCGATTGTATCTGTAAATGGCCAAAATGTGTCTTTTCCTGAGATGCAAAAGGATGGGCATGTCCGCAAATTGCTCAGGTATTTATACTGAGTCAAACGGGTTAGCTGCTGAGTGTGATGTTTTCAATTTTGGAGTGCTCCAGTATGTGGCAACTAGACCGTTCTCGTCACCTGGCACAAGGCCCAGCTCCCAAGGGGCAAGGCCACGGGCGTGCGAGCACCCTCGGCAAACGTCACGCAGAGCACATATGTTCGGGTTCCATGGTCTAGAGCAACCCCGAAATACCCGCCCAGGACATCAAGAAGGTAGGTTGTTAGGAACAAAGAATAGGGGGGCGCCTTAAGCGCAGTGCGCGTGCAGTCAGTGCGCGCGCAATGCGACTATTTGGGTGTTTGGCCGTAGTAGAAACCCATACTTTGTGGTACTTTGGGCATCATTGTTGTTTGGTAGTAGGTTTTGATGCATTGGGGATATGGCATTTTTGGATGTTCACCCTGGTTAACCCATTTCTACTTTTTTGCACACATTTTTTGCCCATTTGCACCACATCTACTCTTTTTCTCGGTTGATTGATATGCCGATACACTTTGAGGGTGCCTGCTGCAGGACATCATATTTTCCTCCTCATTTCTCACGCCCATTTTCTCCATGGATCTTAGTATTGGGGATAGGGTGTTCTACACCCGCTCCAATGGCCTGCAACCTCTTGCCACGGTGGTTGGGACGGCCGAAGACGGACTGCTCCACTTGGAATGCTACCAAGATTGCTACCAAGATGGGTTGAGAGTGGTGAATCGGCAATGCAAGATGGAGTCCATCTCCTTTGCCATCCCAAGTTCAGACTCGCCAACTGACTGCCCTCCATCTCCGCTGCCCAACACACAGTCAAGTCCCCCCCCCCAAAGGCCCCTCGTCCTTCACCATGCCACAAAAACTGGGAAGGTCCCCCTCAAGGTCCCCTCCAGTCGAGTTTGGGTCGCCTAATTCTAAGGGTGTTTCCAAGGGGCGTGCCTAGGGGCTCTTCGGGGGGGACATAGTCTAAAAGTAGCGCGCAGTGTGCGCGCAGTGCAAGGATTCCCCCTAGATGGAGCGTTGCGGTGTACAGTCTGGACTGGGTGTCCTTTCAGTCATTATTGGCCTAACTGCAGAGCAGTTCTATGGCAATGGAACCAAGTTGGGGGCGTTTTGTGGCAATGGGTACAAAATAGCCCAACTCTTGGAACAACTTAGCACATCTGTTGCAAGCCCATTGTAGCATCAAAATATTCATCGTGGTCCCATGCTTTCGCCAACTTTTGGGACTCCATTTGCAGTGGACACCATCAGATTTCAAAATGCTGTAGAATGTTGTGCAACAAACACGTGTCACAATGATATCATGCATGTCCAAAATAATATCACATGTATAATATTATTGGTGGGGATTTACTTCATTTCTTACTAAGTCAAACATCCTCTGCACCTGACCATGCCACATGCAAAACTTCAGTCACACCCTTGCCTGTCCGAAGTTTTCACGATTTTGGAGTTGGCAGTCATGGTTAGGTTCCCCGGAATACTACTCGTTGGCGCGCACCCTGTACACTAACGTTCCCTCATAAAGGACCAAATGGTCAACAAATGGAAGGCGGGACATTGGGTTGCGTACAAGAAGTGGAAGGTGAACAACATGCATAGGTGTGTAGATGAAGAGGTTGGCATTGAGTTTTGAGCTATGGGCCATGGGTCATGCCTCCCTTCTAGCAAAACACGTAAGGCACACTACAAAACGGCGCAACCCCCAGCGGGTACATGGCATGAGAGGCAAGGATGTTGAACAACCCCTCCACGAGACCTTGCCACACCAGACACCATGCAGAGCGCATACACCCGTCACACATAGTCACTAACTGAATGTTCATGCGCGTGGTAGATCCACTGCACCGTTGTATGAAGGACAGGGTAACTCTCCTTGTTGCTACCCGCACACCCCATGATGTCTTACCACACCACGCACCACGCGTATCCAATGAATGACCGCCCAACGGGTGTGGCAGATCGACTGCACTACTATATGAAGGGTCAACACATGTTATGATTGTACCTTGCTGGGACCTCAGGTCCGCCCAGTTTCTGGGTGCACCCGTACTGTACATAAATGGACCTTCTGCTTCCCGGGGTTCTCCCGAGTACACTCAATGACACCTTGAGCATCAGGAACTCAAAAAAAAAATGCAGTGAGATGACCACTCAAGGAAAGAGGAATTTTGTGCATCAGGGGGGTCCCATTCAAGGTTCATAGTTCTGGCATGAGCGGGCATCTTTTTCAGCCTAAATGCCCCCACTGAGCACTGTACCAAGCGCTATCCAAGATTTCCCTGCCCTCTGTCCCCAAGAAGATGAGGTCCTCGGACTTAAATAGACCGTAACCAAGGGGGGTGCACCGTGCGCTGTGCGAAAGTTTGATGCTTGCCACCGGTCCCAGGGTCCTGAATTCTGGACCCTGCGGCTGCTGCTGGTACACCAGGGATTTTTTTTTAGTCTAATGCTTGCCACGGGTCCCAAGGTCCTGAATTCTGCACCCTGCAGCCGTTGCTGGCACATCTCATGCTTGCCATTCTGCCCTCTTTGTGTACAGTGGTTTTCAGGGGTGTTCCTGGGATTGGCATAATTGGTGCTGTGCGCGCGCTGTGTGATAACGCCCCCAGGTCACCGTGCCCCTGCTGTAAAAAGGGTGTAATACATCAATAAATGACTACTAAAGCGCCACGCAACTGAGGCCCTCTATGGGCCATGGGACCATGTCCCCCCCCTCCATCTCTGGAAGGCTACTGATGCAAGCAACTTAACTTCCACACAAGATATTGGAGGGGATGAGGTTGACGTTGCGCACTGTGCTGCCGGAAGCACGCCACCATACTTTGTGGTGAATGTAATGAAAATTATTGCGCAGAGTGTACTTGCCAAGACACTTGTGGGGACCAAACTGTTTATTGGGCACAACAGAAAATGTAGGACCTCTACAGACCTCCACGGACCTCTTTAGATCTCTATGGCCCTCTTCAGACATCCATGGAGCCCTACCAGCTTCAAGTTTCGTATTCTTTCTCTCAGGGATCCCCTTAAAGGGGGGCTATGTAGAAGGTACTCCGGAACTTATTGACGCCATGGAAGTGCAGGCGCTGCTGGACAACATTCGCTCCTTCTTAGACCCAGTAGATGGCAGCAGCGACCAGCAGCGCGTGCAGCAGGTGGTGCAGCTCGTGGTGCCCTTGCTGCTGCCGAATTCCTGCGATCGTGAGCGGTTGCTGGGGGCGTTGCTCCGGGTGTGTGCGGACAAGGCCCGTTGCGTGCCACCAGCGTCGGACCTTACCGTGGGCCTGTCCACGCTGGCCACCATGTTGGCAGCCACGGACTCGACGCCACAATCGCCTGCGGTCAATTGGGAATTCTGGTCGGAGGTGGTGCATGCGGTGTGCCTGCCGGTCCTACAGACTCACGGGGTCGTGCCTGAGGTGGCCCCGTTGCTGGCGCTCAGCGCCCAGCGCCCAGAGTGCGGCACGCTCATCAGCGATTGGTGCGCCGGGGCCTGCGATGCCTGGCTGACAGCGTCCGAGGCAGCAACAGGGGGCTGCAGCATCGTGACGGTGCTGCAGGCCCTGCGCCACTTCATCGAGAGCCCGAACCCGCAGCCGGCCATCACGCAGCCGGCGCTGCTGGAGGCTGCCCTGGCGGCCGCGCTGCGGGTGCTGACGACCAGCGACGAGGCCTGTGCGGCCCCGCTTGACCTGGACGCGGCTCGGGGCTTCGTCAGTGCCGTCTTCCTGCCGTTGCTGGACCGTGCGCTTGGCACCCGGGAGTCGTTCGCGCCGCTGCTGTGGCAGACAGTAAGGGCCATGCTCAAGTACACCACGGCGGGCGTTCGTGCGCAGGCGTACGCCATCCTGTGTGCATTTTACGAGCGTCTGGTGACCACCCACACCGACGACAATGCCAACGGCCCAGTAACCGCCAGTAACGTCTCAGACAGCACCAATGATCCCACCAGCACTGACACCAACATCGACGCTAACACTGACACCAGCGCCAGCACAAGCTCAATCGCGACTCTTGGGGTTGTGGATCTCCGCTGCGAGCCGGACTTCTGGCAGGCAATCCAGAGCGGCCTGCGAGTCGATGACACGTTCACTGCCAAGAGATCGCTATATCTGATGAAGCGCATCGTAGCGGACAGTGAAACCAGCGCCCGCACTCAGTTCTGCCCGAAGTTCACGGGCGGCGCGGAGCTCCACCAGCAGTGGCGCGCATTCTTCCTCGTCTACGAGAGCCTCGAGTCGGGCTCGCACCACCTCATCAACGCGGTGTGGGAGCTAATGACCCGACTGTACCCGGAGCGCGGTGCCGCACCCCCGGTGCATGAGTCATGGATCTGGCTGTTGTACGACCGGGGGATGTCGCACCGGAACGACGTCGTTCAGCGCATGGTCCTGCTGTCGTTCCTGGACTTCGACTTCGAGGCCCACGGCGGGTGGATGGCCCACGGCACCGTGTGCGACGTGTTCCTGCACGCGACCCGGCCCTGGATGTACCGGGTGCGGGTCGCGCTGGATCACACTGCAGCGGAAAGCACCAAAGGCAAAGGTCGTTCCCGGGGCTGTCATTTTGGGGTGAGATAGTCTTTCTGTTTCTGCGTCCACGTGGGGAAAGTGTTCAGTAAAGTCTTGGGCGGCAAAGGCTTCGGTCAATGGACGGCGGCTGGCGGTCCAGGCGGTCGATGGGCAACCGATGCCGGTTGGCCGGTAACCGACCGCAGGTGCTGGTCAGCCGGTGTACTGTTCTGGTGTAGCCAGCCCCCCAGATTCAGGGTCAACGGCGCGGCCATTTGGATGTTTGTTGGCTTATGGACCTAAATAGCCCCCCAGGGCTGGGTCCAGAGACTGTGAGTGCCAAAGGGATGGGGGGTGAAAGTGGGCTATTTTGCTTCGATATGTTGGAGAACCTCAAACCTCAAGTTGGGCATTCTGGGCACGACAATCAGGCATAAGCAGGGCTGCTTTCATGGGTTTGTGCTGTCAGGATCCGACGGGCAAATTGTTTCACCAGCTGCTCTGTTGTCCCCGTCTTGCGCAATAAACTAGCCACATCTGGGGGCCGCTCCCTCCCCACCTGCACCGCTTGCTGGACGGCCGCCACCGTCAACAATGTAGCTGTGGAACGTGTGCTTGCTCTTGTGACTAGCACACTACACGACTCCAAACGGGGGGGGGGGCTGATTATGCAGGGTAGAATTTCTGTGTCACAAATTCTATGCGCAAATTTTTGTGCGCAATTTGTTCGGTTTTAAGGATTTGCACGGGTATACGTTGGGCTGTGCCTTTGCTCACTTGTGCCATGCGAAAGGATGTGGTCAATGATGATTAGTTTTCCATGGCAGTCGCGGAAGTGCTGAAGTGGTTTTTTCCCATTTGTAGTGTTCTTGTGGCGTTCAATGGGGTGCAGACAAGAGTGCTGGTTGATGCACCAGGAAGATCTTCCAGGAAATAACAGCAACCATCCACTGTTTCTCAAGAGCAACTTTTGCCAACCCTGCACAATTTGTTCCCTCATTGTTAAGAAATGGCACGGATTTGTCGCGGCACAATTTGTAGATTCGGATTTTCCTAGACACGGAATATCCCCCCTCCTCCCCCCGGATTCAAGATCCGAGAGGCCTTTTTCACGTGCCTTGACAAGGTCTTTGACACGTGGCCTATGGTTTTGAGCCAACAACCTTTGCAACCGAACGTCACAGAAATGGGAATAAATCAGCAAAGGGTCGCGAGACAAGTCATGCTCACATTTAGCCACCAGGTCCAAATCAGCAGGGTTAGCAACCACTTCCGCGATGTACCTGAAACCTGTGACCTGAACAAGAGCAGCCACAATCAGCATGCGGGTGTGTTGACTGCGAAGGCGGCACTCACGCATTTGTGAGAAGACTGCTTGTCCCCACCCATTTGTCGAACGGAACACTGCGGGTGCACGAAATTGTTGGACCCAACCATGGTGTTCCCATACCTCAGCCCTGCTTGGGACAATGCACTGCAAATGCGAAACCCAAGAGGCGCCATGAACCGATGTGGAATGATGGCCTCTGAAAACTGCTTCCAATTCATAACGGTGTCTTGTATTTGCCTCACCCAAGCATCATAGTCATCTTGTGAATCATCGAATGCACGTGAGCCTTTCAAAAAAGGTATCTCAAACTGGGCACTGGAGGCTGCAATGAGTTCAACGGAAAAGAGAATAAGGGGCCGTCCAACCATGCCAAGTGGTTTCCGTCGGTGCCTGGTTTCAAGGGGGGCTTCTTTCTACCACAGCACCCCACATGCTGTGGTACAAGGTGCAAAAGCCCTTGAGGGAGCACGGGATTTTTCGTGCCCCCTTATTTTCGGTTTCTGCTTGGGTCAGGTGGCGCTGCAGGACATCAGAAGCCTTGTGTTGTGAATGCAAAGCTGCACGTTAAAAACCACGAAGTTGTTTGCCTGATTGCCTAATTTTCCTGATTCCTTGGAATCTTGGCAAAGTGGCCCTCATCAAGATGCTTTGTCACGCCACAAAATTCGAATACGTGGCCTTTCTTCTTGGGGGAAAGGCTCCAATCATTGCTGCGCATGGAGATCAATTGGAATGATTCCGCAACGGAGGATTCGTCACACCAAAATGCATCCGGCAGAGTCGAAATTCGTTCATAAGGTTTCCGAATGGCACAACGCACTGTTGCAAGATTGCGATCGCACAACTGCACCACTTTGCATCATGATGATTCCCATGATGGCAATCCCACCACGAATGAACACACACGCACACCACTTTTTAGGAATGTCAGTTTCGTGAAACTCGGCCCCCGCTGATTTTATTTCGACGTCAAACAAACCACAAACTTTGGCCTTGCTGGGCACAGGTTGCGGTGGGTGGCGACACCTGAGAGCTGCTGAGGCCCAGCCGTACTGCAGTCCAGCACTTGTTTTCCTGTGGGGACAGCTCTCTCCTCGGCGATGCGTGAGCTTGGGGGTCATGATGCCATGGAAGGCGATGAATCCCACTGCTCTCGGATTCGGCTTGCTATTCTCTTCGCAATCCTCCGGAGGTGCCAGTACTCTCTCACAAAAATTTCGGAGGGACTGAGTGGTCACGTCGTGTGGATCAGGCCTTTGTCCAGTGGGTCAGAGCTGGTTCCTGGTGAGCAACCCTGAAAATGGGGCCTGGTCCTACTGGGTCTGCCAAAGGGTGGGGCTGCCCCAGTGAGCTGACCGAAATGTGGGATTGTGGGATCTTACTGAGAACCGCAGCCGAAGGGAGAGGGTTGACCCTGCCCCCCCCCCCCCCCCAGCCGCAAGTAACCAATGACCAATTGACCGATGCTTCATCCCTTTGTCCAGGGGGGCAGGCTGTCGCAGAGGACACTCAGACCGCGTGCGGCGACGTGCTCAAGGACAAGCTGCTCGCCTTCTGTCGGCGGTACACCGCCTCGCTGCCAAGCGTCCAGCGCCGCGTGTTCATCAGCGAGTTTCTAAAGGTCGCCGTGATGGAGCGGCTGCACTGCACGGGGGTCAGTCTCGTGCTGCGTGTCCTCTTGGACACGCCCGCCAACGCCGACGGCACCCCACTTCTGACAGACGACACCCTGCGGCTGCTGGATGAGTTCATCGTCGTGCGCGTGCAAAAGCACTTCCCGATGTGGCTCGAGGTGTGGATGCTTGTCGGCAGAGGTTCCTATTCTGCCACACTCCGTCCGGCCGGACGCTCCTCTAGCTCCTCCAGGGATGCATTGGAAGGGGGGGGAGGTAACCGTCCCCCCTCTAGGGCGCCCAGCCTATGCGCAGCTACTGTCTCCATGACAGCAAGTGCCAGCTTCAATGGCAGTTGTAACCGACAGTAACTGCCCCCAACCACTTCCAACGGCCTATCTCTCGTTGCTATCTCGTCTTGTTTTGGTGGGGGGTGTTTGGAGGGGGTTTTCTGTAAAGGCTCAGAAAATATGCCGGTTGCTGATTTGGGGTGTACGCACTGGTTTGGGTTTTTGGGAGCACATTGTCCACATCGGTGGTCCCAAGCCACTGGACAACAACAGTATTTGTGGTAGGCGAGAGTGGAACCGTTGTCCCTCTCCTCACAGATGCTGCTCCTCCCCCTTGGCGTCCCTCCCACACCGGTGCTAGCAATGCTGCACATTCAGCCGTTCCCATGACAGGTGAAGTTTGGAGGGTGCTCACCTCCACCGACATGGGAAATGCACCATAGGGCCAATTGGAGGAGGTTTGCGAAGGAAGGAGGCAGTTTGGGGGCCTCATGTCCATCCCACGGGTGACTGAAAAATGAACACAGCCCACGCTCCTCAGCCCCCTCTCGCACTCTAAAGCAACGCAATTCGACTGCAAATAGATGCCGAATGGCATTTCTCCAACGTGCAAAACGTAGCTTGCTTTGGAGGGAGTGTTAGTGCGTAGGGCTCGCACAGGGCAACTTTTTGGTCGACTTCTGATTCCTACCCCTGTTTTGGGGGTGGATTCTACCCCTCCGATGGGTGAGTGGGTGGGTTGGTGGGATGGGGCGATTTGGGATGATATCTTCTCATGGACTTGCCCCTTTCTGGTTGGGGATATGGACCGGCCCCTTTCCCTCACCTATTGTCCCCCAATGTTCCTAGTCTGATGCGTTTCAGGGGTACAAGGTGCATCTATGTGTATGGTGAAACAAGCACGCTGAGCTAGGTACATGGTGGTACATTCGGCTTGTTTGCTACGGAGCATCAGTTTTTGCCCCTCGTGTCCTCAGACCTCTTTTGCTGTTTGTTATGGAGTTGAGCATTGGGGACCGGGTGTTCTACACTAGGTCTACTGGGCTTCGGGTACCCGTGAAGGTGGTTGGCCTTTTGCACAATGGGCATGTGGAATTGGAGAATGATCAAAGTGGTTTGTGGGTCGTCAATCGTTGATGCTCCATGTCCTATGGTATCCCCAGTCTCGAGTCTCCACCACCATCCCCATACGTCCCTCTAGAAGTTCGTTTGGACCCCCTTGTTGATTGAAGCCCTGTTCGCAGTCACTCCCCAACACGACTGTCATCGCATTCCCCAGCCCGAGGCTTCATTGGGTAATGGTGAACTTGGGGACTGAATCTGGGAAAGTCATAATAAAAGTAGTGCGCAGGGCACGCGCAGGGCAAACACTCCCCCTTGGTGCCAATCTGGGGAATGGGGTGGCTGGGGCTGGGGGGGGGGGGAGGGTCGCGCCCACAGACCCTCTGGCGCCCTGGCAGTGGGTGGGATGGAGAGTGGATATGTGTGGCCCTTCCATTAGCACAACTTGCGCGCACATCTCTCCCATGGGGAAAGACGGATCCTTGGCCACTACCTCTGCAGGCTTGTCACTAGAAAACATGAAGGCTGTGCGCACAGTGCAAAGACCCCCCCCCCCTCTGGCGGTTAAGACAGCCTCGCGTTACTACTCGTGCCCCACTGGGGGCTAGCGGGGCGGGGTCGGGTGACCTGTGCTATGGCACGCTTGTCCTCCGCAGGTGCGAATGTTGGCCGCGGCCTTCGCGGCCACCCGGCGGCTGCTGGGCCCGCCCACCCAGTGGCTGCGGCCGGGGAGTGGCGTCGGGCTGGACGCCGTCTCGCGGGTGTTCGTGCGGCTGACCCGGGGCGGAGTGATCGGCGCTACGGTGGACCAGTGCGGGACGTCGGGCGGCCTGGGCAGCGTCCTTGCGGTGCAGACGCTGCCCCAGTGCCTGCGGTGCCTTGTCCGATGGTTCGCGGGTGGCGCGGGCGCGCCTGCCACGGCGCTGTCGGAGTGGCTGACGGCCGCGCTGGCGGAGATGCGGGACCCGCAGGCGGAGTTCGGGTCGTTCCAGGCGCTGCACCGCCGCGTGCAGCAGTGCGCGCTGCTGATGCCCTGCCTCGGGGCCGCCGCGTGCGCGCGCCTACTGCGGACCGCGACGCAGGGGTTCGGCGCTGGCATGCAGCACGGCGTGGGGCTGCGGCTGCTGGTGCTGCTGCAGGAGAGCTGGCTGCTGTGCGCCCATGGGGACCCGGCGCTGCGGCAGGCGGTTCTGGACGCCCTCCGCGAGTGCGTGCCCGCGGTGCGCGATTTCGTGAGCGGCTGCGTGCGTTTCTGTGGGCTGTCCGCCGATGCGGACCCCGCGGCCGCGGAGTTGAACACGACGGAGATGGTGGACGTGTACGCGGGCACCGCCTACGCCATGACGCTGACCGCTGCTGGCGAGGCGTCTCAGGTTCGGGCGTCGCGCGCGTTGATGTCGATTCGCGGGCACGGAGCATGGCACAGGGGCGTTTAACTGGGAGGACGGGCTCACGAAGGGGTCGTGACGGATCGTGTGATGGGGGTCGGCGGGGCACGTGGAGCTGGGCAGGCGGGAAGGACACGGGCCTGGGCGCAGGGCAGGGGAGGCAGTGGGAACGCTTCCTGCGCGCTGCAGGGTAAGGGTAATCAGCTGTGGTATTTTTTTTTTTGGCACCGCATTAATTTTTCTCAATTTTGGGTAGAGGAAGTAGGTCAAACGGGCACATTGGCGAGGCACAGTACTCAAAACGGACAAAAATGTAGCAATACCCTCTCCCCATTCAAAAGTACGGTTCACAAGGGGAACAATTCCCCCTGTTCCATGATAATTACCCAAATTGCGCTCCGCAGGATTTGCGTTCCCAGTGATCTGAGGGTCCGGATCAGGCAGGGGCCCAGTGCTGTCACTGGGGGTGCCTTGGGGAGCACCGCCAGCCCTCGCGCAGCGACAGCGCTGCCGGGCCACTGATGAAGGCACGTGGTCTGCATTTGTCGGTCCCTCTGACCTGCCGTGCCCTAATCGGGGGTGGCCCCCGATTCGGGGCGGAGGGAGGGTTGGTGTGGGTTGTGTGGAGGGTGGTGCCCGGGGTTTCAGGGGTGTTCATGTTCATGGTTGAAGAGGGCTGGACAGTGCTACTGAACAGCCCCCAAAAACCCCAACACAGCCCCTACTGCACCCCTGCACACCTCCACGTGGTCGTGGAGCAGCAGAGGGGTAGGGAGGAAGGCAAGGGGGTGGGGGGGGCGATGGATGGGGAGAAGGAGGAACCTACTCATGTCCAGGGTTGTACTGGGTTCGTAACGGATTTATAGGGCTTGTACCAAGTTCGTAACGGGTTCATGGGGCTTGTAACGGGGTCTTAACGGGTTTATGGGGCTTGTAATGGGTTTGTAACAGGTTTATAGGGCTTGTAACGGGTTTGTAACGGGTTTTCGTAACGGGTTTGTAACGGGTTTATAGGGCTTGTAACGGGTTTGTACCGGGTTTATGGGGCTTGTAACGGGTTTGCAACGGGTTTATGGGGCTTGTAACGGCCAAGGGCAGGAATTGGATGTCACAAGCCATGTCCGACATGCTACAAATCCTGTCGACCGTGTCACGAAACGCTTCGGCCTGAACGGTTCCTCCCAAAATCTTGGGGACGGGGTTCCAGAAAGTGGCCCCATGTAAAAGTCTTTTGGGCCTGCAGTGCACCGCACAGAGGTAACGGGCGGGAGGGCGGGTCTTCTGTATTCAAGGCTGGCTGAGTTGAAGGGCACCAGCGTCTCTTGCTGCGCAGGACATATTTTGCTGTTGTCCTTTGGACATGGCACGGCACTTGCGCTGGGTTCTGCTGTGCTTCTCTTGCCACTGACCCCTCATGTTAGGGTTGGTGTTGTAGCGTTAGGGTGACGGTTGTGGTCATGTAGGCACGAGGCCTTACCCCCCCCTCCCCCGCCCCCAGCTCCCACCCCCCATTCCCCACCCCCACCCCAGCAGCCATCCACAACTCTCCAGGAGCGCACAACAGTCACACGCCGCCTCCGATGATCCAACATAGTCGTCCGTCACCCTCCGAGGATGAATCTCGCCCCCTCAAAGCCCCCTTGCACTGCCCCGTAGTGCCCCTTGCACTGCCCCGTAGTGCCCCCTGCAAATTCTTTTCCCCGCCAAATATGTCTCCGACCGTGTCAAGGATGTCATGAACCGCGTCAATCGTGTCACACACAACGCCCAACATGTCGTGAGTGCTGTCACCCGTGTCACGAACCGAGTCAGCGGTGTTAGGAATCCTGTCAACCGTATCACATGTTCCAACGCCCCCCGGCCCAAGCCGCATGGCAGGAGGTCTCATGGGTGTCTTTTATCAACGAGCCCCCCCCCCCCCCCCCCCAACGAAGGGCAACTGCTTCAGGACCGCTCAGTGGGCCGGCGGTTTCTGTACTGCCGACCGCCGGCGGTTGATGGCCCGTGTCTCTTTCATTGAGTACCGGCTGCGGGTGAAGGTTCATATTTGGGTCAAGGACACCTCCGGTGATTTGTAGAAGGGTAGCCGGCCCTTTCGTGAATGGTTTTGACCGGCCCACGTGTTGAGGCTCTTCGGTATCGCGGAGGGTCTCTGAGGCTTGCCAACTTCCCAGTCCACTTCTCTTGACGCCTTGGCCCCAGGGCCAAGGGGATGGTCTTTCCCGAAACAGAGGAGCTGCCTGCAGATCCCGATGCTGTACATTGCGCTGCAGCCCAGCACAGTTGCCTGTAATAAAACAACAGCCACCCAGTCCCCCAGACTCCCTTCCTGCCATCCCCCGCGGAGCCCGCCTTGGCACAAGCGGCCCCCCCTCTCCCCCGTCCGTGACGTAGAGGGCGAGTGGACGAGGTGACACAGGGGCATGCGTCCCGGACATGATCGTCGCTGACCCGGATGGTCCGTGAGGGCGTACGCACCCGTTCTGTGGGGAGACGGGGGAGGGGCAGGGCGTAGGGCCCGTTCCTCCCGCCGCGCCGCCCCACCCGGACAGGGAAGAGGATAGGGCACCCTGACCTTAACCCAGACCCAAGGGGGGGGGGGCACGGGGCCCGGGCCCTTGACACCGAACCCCCCCCCCCCCCCGCCCCTCCCAAAGTGGCACATAAGTGCCGGCTGTCGGTGCCGAAGGCACAGGAAACTTAGTTTTTTTGCTATGGGAGGGGGTAAAAACGCTTTTTCACCCCAGGTGTCTATACTCAAAATACTTAGAATTTTATGGAGGATTCAATCATGCACGAAATCATTAAAAAAAACCCTCCCCCTTCCCAACCTTTAGCCCCAGCCTGCCGACTGGGACCCCCATGTTTGAGGTGAAAAAAAATTTTTTGAAAAAAAATTTTACCCCAACATACATACCTCAATGACAATGCGGTCATTTTGAGTCATATATGTTGGGGTCTAGGAGCCCCGCCTTCCGGCTGGCCCCCAGACCCAGCCCCCCCCCCCCCCCCCCCACTCCCTGAAAGTGGCTGGAAAGTGGGAAGGAGTCGGCGTATGGCCCGTTGCTATGCCCCCACCCCTGACCAAACCCGGGCCTGTCGCTGATCCCTGACCTGCTTTGTAAAAATTTGGCGGACACTCGGTGGAGCTTCAGTCACAAGTACCAAAAACAAAGTTCCCGGACATGAGCCCCGGACGCTTCCATGGCCCCCTCTTCAGGAGTGGCTTACGGAGCTCCTCCGCAGTGCCGTCACCTTCGTGCACGCCTACGCTGCGTCCGATCGCCCCCCGGCGATGGAGGCGGCCTACGTTGCCACCGTCGGCCTGCGCAACGCCCTCCTGCTCCTCCACACGGCCTGTCTCCTGCAAGTGCAGGGGTGCTTCCCCCTCGTGGCGGCTCTCGCTCCCGCCGAGCTGAGCAGTCTCCTCACGGCCCTTTTGGGCGTGAAGGTGTTCCATATCCCCAGCCAAAACAGCCCCTCGTTTTTGACGTCCCATTCGTGGCCAACGACCGTTGACCAGTTGGACAGGTCCCGGGGCAGTGGTGGTGGTCAGGGGGGGCGGGTGGCGTCAATGTGGCTGGACGAGGTCGGCTGGGAAGCCTGTCGTTACACCCTCTGTGCCAGGCGACCGCACTGCACTTCGTTCGGCGTTTTCAACGATTTATGCGGCATGTCTTCCGCACCTTCTACGGGTTACCACCACCACCACCACCACCACCACCACCACCACCACCGGGGGGGGGGGGGGGCGACGACCCCTCGGTTTCCATACGCCCCCCCCCCCCCCCTGGCGGTCAGAGCCTAAAGCGGACACTGCAACCTGACACTTGATGCCCTGCGGGCCCAGGTAGTTTCAAAGGGTGGCCTGGTTTGGCCCATGGTCATGGTGGCGCCGAAGGTGTACATTGTAAGCTGCGTAATTTTGTGTTTGATTTTCATTTACGATACGGCAAGGGTTTCGTGGCCATTTTATTTTCCCCTGGTATTCTGCTCTCCTCTCCCCTGTGACGATCTTTTTGAGGTTTCAGTGTCGGGGTACCCCGCTCCTCGCAGCCGCCGGCTACCCCCCCGCCCCCCCAAGTTGGGGGGCGGGTCGCGTACCAACCCGAGAATTCACCCGCCCCCTCCCCACCATGACCACCACCGGCCCCCTCACAATGCAATATGCCATTTGGCACGCATCCAAAGCCTCAGTCACAAGCTTTCTGACAACCGGGTGGCAATGGTACAGGTCTGTCAAGCATTGCAGCAATTCATTGTTTGTCATTGGCAAATTTTGGCTGCCGTACATCATTTGTCCACCTTTTTTTTTCTCGGATTGTGACAGATTTTTTGTGCGTCAGAATAAGCTGCAGCAGAATCCCCCCCGCAAAGTGTACCCCCACCCCCCTTCGTCCGGGGGTCCAGTCCCCCCCCCCCCACACACATACAGCTCCCCACCTCAGCCTCTATGGCACATCCCCCACATACCCCACAATTGTCTCCCTCGCAGTCACAGGGAATCGTCAGACGAGAGGAAGGGAGCGTTTTCGACGGGTGGCGGGACAGGCTCCCCCCCCCCTCAATGATGACAACCGCTACGACGAAAAGCGCTATGACGAAAAATGTTTGCCAATGCACCAGTGCCCCTTCATTGGCCCTCTGTATGACAAGTCACGGCTGCATGACTTTGATCAGATGTGTGTCATGCAGAACGCCGTTGAAAAGGTGGAGCGCCTGCTCTTTGGAAACGCGGCTGAAGGCACGTGACATCCGCACGATTGTTTATGGCCCGCATTCCAAATGGACCTGTCGTTCCCTTCGAATACTCGCCCTCATCCGGAGGAGACAGTGGGCACTGGACCTTCCAGGGTCTCGACCCCAGAGGCACAACTGTGTGCTTGACGCACGGCCACATGGGGAATTGGCGCTGTAGGATTGCCATCGCGGCACCGCAGAACGTGAGCACTCAGAGGAAGGATGCAAGCATGACGGGGGGGGGGGGGTCGTCAATGATTGCTTTAAATGGCCGTTTCATGCTTCAAAAAGTATACACATACCCCCCCCCCAAGGGGCCAGCGCAAGCAAGCATGCCAGTGGAACGCAGGGCGCCAAAGTGGGACACATTAAACGCTACGCCCCGAACTCAGTCCAAAGGCGACAATGCCCTGAACCCGGTAGATGCAGCCCGACTCTTACCCCATTCAGGGAGGAGGGAAGGAAAGAACTGCAAAACACTGTCAGAGTGACACGAACAATCATGGAACTGAGTTGGCAATGAAGGCCGTGAGGCAGGCGCGGCTGGAGCTAAGTGGCGGGTCCACACCTGACCAATTGAAGCTCAAGGGGACGCTATTTTCCCTCATTGCAGCGTAACTCAGACAAAGCCCCATACACTGGCAATTTGCTCTGTGTTGGCATATTCCGACCGTCCCCGAGAGTAGCAAGGGATGCATGTATCTCGCTCAAAGCCCCTTGGACATGGGAAAAAGAAAAACCAAAGCAAAAGAAAACACGGAATGCATTTCGGTGTCAACATTTTCAGCACCGAAATCCACGCAACAAAAAAGGACCGACTGTATTGAAATTCAACATTTTTTGCCATTGGAATCAAAGCAAGAAAAAGAGAATATGTACGTCCAACTCTTTAACTCTTGTAACACAAGCAATCACGATTTTTTTTCCGGGTTCGGGCAGGATACTCCGATGCTTGCCTCGGTCTGTGGGTATGATCATGGAGCTGACCCATCCACCTGACCGCCCTCAGACCCCCACCCCCTTCTCCCTGCTCCAATGGCGCCCCACCAGCGTCACTTGTGACCAACAGCAGCCGCTTCGAACCGCCTCCAGCCGCCTTCTTAACCGTTCCTCTCCGGTCTCCCCCTCTACTCCGCGCCCGGCCTGGCACGCCTCATCGACAGGTACCTCTGGAACTGCGTCATCGTCCTTCACAATGTGCTCGTAGACCAGTGCCCTGCACAAGACCTCCCCGGCATCTCAATGCAGGTGCTGACGGCGGGCCTGGACCAGATCGATTGCACCGGCACCATGAACACCGCAATCGTTTTGGACATGCTGCGCGTTGCAGCGCCACACGTCAGTGACATTAGTGATGAGCTGGCCGAGCAGCTCCTATCGGTAGCCACCAGCCCGAACAAACTCCAGCGGCGAGAGGCTGCCAAGGTCTTGTTTGGTGGGTTGGCTCCCGAGCAGAGCTTAGTGTTTGCTTGGTGCTTGGCCTACGGGTCGGGGGGGGTGGGGAGGGTATGAGGGCAAAACAAAGTTTGTATACCTAAAATGGGCCTCTCATTTTTGGCTCTTTATTGAAAGTTTCATTTTCCCCAGAGGAACCTTTTTTTTGGTTTTGGGTGGGTGGTTTGGTTAGGGTGTGGGTCCCCCCATCCCCCAGCCCGCCAGCTGTGGATAAGCCCATCCCTGCTCTCGAGTGCTCATGCCTTCTTGAACATTCCCATGACAAGTGCGTACCCATTCGATGGTGCTTGTCCACAAGCGTCCGCGCATGCTTTGTTCTTGCGGTGAGCCGGGGTCTCCCCTGCGCTGTGTGACTGGCTTGCCCATGACGCCGTCAGACCCGTTAGGCAACAGCGGAGAAGGTGGCGGTGGTGGTGGTGGGGGGGGGGGGGGGCAGGGTACGTGGTGGAGTTGGTGCTGGAGAGGCTGGCTGGGCCCCGTGCAGTGCAACCGATGGCGAGTGCCATTCTGTTGTGTGACGTGTTGTTGCGGCTCCGGGTCGTGTCCAAATGGGGGGTGAGGGAGAAGCGCAGGTTTGCGGGTCAGAGTGGCCTGTCTGTCTGAGAGGAGAGGAGAGGAGAGGAGAGGAGAGTGGGGGAGCGGATGGCACGCGTAGGCCATCCGCACAAACGGATTCCGGTGCAGTCGTTCGCCTACACAAGGCCTCTGGACCGTCTGCCCGTGTGCCTGTGAACAGGGGCACAGCAGCTTCGCCAGTTTGCTGTACGATTCCCGGGTACTCGCGCGCTTGACAGTGGCTGGCCGAGACCTCATGGCCCAGCACGCCAAGCAGACGCTGCTGGGGGGCGTGCCGTACAAGGTCCTGTACCTCATGGCCCTCCCGCTGTGCTGCCACCTGCTGGGGCTCTATCACGAGGCGGCGGCGGGCGACGGGGATCCGTCGGCCCTCCTGGACTCGTACCTCCTGTTCGAAGAGGTGCTGCTGCACCTGCTCGTCATGACCATGACCACATCTGCCGCCACAAAGGCTGAGGATGAGGACTCCGAACTGGCCGCCGATCTGCTGGAGGGCTCCTCAGACTTCCCCATCGCGGACCTGTTCCCGTGCACCAGCCGCTTGGAGGAACAGGTGCCCAGGACGGAACTAGAGCGGCTGTAGGCTGCAGTGCCCCCAAATTGCATCCCCTACCCTTCTCTAATTTGTTTTAGTCGGACATGCCTGTCCTGACTTGAAAATGTGCTGGTCGTTATCCCAGGGGTATGTGGGGGATGGATGGATGGATGGATGGCTTGAGCGTTGCGGGGGGCTGCTCCCAGGGACCCAGGCACGTGGCTCTAGCTGCTCAACGTCCCAACCAGCTGCATGCGCAGACTCAGGGCAATGACAGCCACCGGGACCCCTCAGGGAAGGCGCTGCAGGAACGTCAAGAGTGTTGGACACACTCCCCTCCCATCTCCAACCCCGGGTATTTGGTAAAACTTAGTACCAGACAAGGTAAAACTTCGTAAAATGTGGTAAAACTTAAATGAACAATGATAATCAATATTTTTTTACGAAAATTCAAAACTTAGAAAGCTTTGTTTCTAAAAAGAAGAAAATCAAAATTTTCCAATTTCAAATTCCAATTTTTTTCACTAACTTTTACCAATGTCTAAAACTCCCACAGGCCTGAATACCATTGGTCAATTCTTGGTCTTGGCTAGGGGCACTGAGGCCCTAAGCAGAGCGGCCAGTGGAGTATCACTGCCTGCTCACAGGCAAGCAGTGGCAGCCACCACAAGCCCCCATGATGTGCCACAGTGTCATAGACACACGGGCCGTGGTGCACAGTTGGAGACATGATGCACGAGGCCGGAGCTGAGGACCAAGTCTGCAAGTCTTGAAACTGGTGAGGCCTACCAGAGGACATCACAGTCACCACACCCCAGGGGCATGGGGTCCATGATCAGTTGGGGGGTCTGCCCTCAGTGAGTCACGAGCTGACAAACCAGCGGCCCTTTGCGATGGCATTTTCGAGCACCGTAGCCAAAAAGTTCAAAGGGCGAAAGGTGGATGGAATAGGCCCCCCACAGTGAAAGGCTGCATGCCACTTCCGCGTGTGCGCGTTGTGCCCCCTCCCCCCCCTAGTGGGGCAAAGTGGTGGTACTCACACCCAAACGTGGCGGAACAGCGGGTGCATTCTTGGCTTGGACGTATGGAGGTCACCTCCACTGAGGTCTTGCCCCCCACCCCATCCTCCCCGACGGTGCCCAGGGGCACTGACACAGACACAGTGCGCCGCAGGGGTGGTGTGGGTCTGTGTGGGTGCATGAGGTGGAGGGGAGGGTGCGACACATTCCGGGATTAGGAATGGGTGGGGTAGTACCCCATGAGCCCTCGTGCCTGGGGCAGGGGCAGCAATGCCCCTGTCAAGGGACAAAGAGAGGGAGCAGGGGCAGTTGCCGCCAACAGGCGCTCTGAGACCCTCCTACCACAACCCAGTGCCCTTCAGTCGGCTGACGGTGGGTGAGTCTCGGCCTCCTCCTCAACCACCTCCATCACCTCTCCTACTCCTCCTCCTCCTCCTCCTCCTCCTCCTCCTCCTCCTCCTCCTCCTCCTCCTCCTCCTCCTCCTCCTCCTCCTCCTCCTCCTCCTCCTCCTCCTCCTCCCTCCTCCTCCTCCTCCTCCTCCTCCTCCTCCTCCTCCTCCTCCTCCTCCTCCTCCTCCTCCTCCTCCTCCTCCTCCTCCTTCCTCCTCCTCCTCCCCTCCTCCTCCTCCTCCTCCTCCTCCTCCTCCACCACCACCACCACCACCTCCTCCTCCTCCTCCTCTCTCCTCCTCCTCCTCCTCCTCCGCCTTTCTTATATTCTTCTCTGCAGGTGCGGCTCATGGTGCTGTCCGTGTTCTGGAACATCGGCAAGTGGCACTGGGAGCAACACGGTGTGACCCACCCGCTGCTGGACCGCCTCCTGCGGCTGCTGCTCGGCGCCAGCGAGCGGGAGGAGCTCAACACCGCCTGCGTCATGCCCAACTCCATCGCCCACCGAGGCCGCATCCGCCTGTGGCAGACCATGTGCGCGCTCGTCGCGTACGTTGACGCGGACTGCGCCGCCGCGATCGCCCCGGCGCTTGGAGCGTCGCTGCACCTCAGCAACACCGGGAGCGTCCGCCGCTACATCGAGCTGTTCGCCATCGCGTGCGCGGTGCGGCACGCGTCCGTGCGCCGCGTGATCGCAGAGGCCCTGCAGCAGGTCAATGCCATGCCGCAGGTATACTGCAGCCTCTTGTCCATCGCCGGGCACTTGCTGTGCCACGCGCCCAGCGCCGAGACCGCGCGGCTCTTCCTGCCCGCGATTGTCGGCTCGTTGACAAGCCATAACCACCGGATCCGACTGCATGCGCAAGTCATGATCCACGAGCTCGACGGCAGACCCGATGGCCCGAACTGGTGCGAGGCCGCGGGACCCAACGGCGTGTACCTCAGGTGGCTGCCTCCAGCTCCGGTGCTCACACAAGCGCAGAGTTGTGTTGAGTTAACCCTAACCCTAACCCAGAGTTGTGTTGTGTGAAGGTGACCAGGTGACCGCGGCCCCGCGGCCAAGGGGAAGATGTACTGATGTGTGGGGCGTGTATACCCCGGTTCCTTGCATCAATTGCCCCTGGTACCATGATTTTGTAGTGTGTGAAGCCACCCTCACAGCCGTCCTGTGTGCAGTCATTGTCATGAGGCAAAAAACATCGTCTTCTGGTTTCTTTCTTTGCAGGGAAGGGCCCTCCGTTTTTCTGTTGGTCCTTTTGGGCGACATTGTGGGCCGGGCACGTGACGTTGTTGGGAAAGTCAAGAAAGGGGACAGGCACAGGGCACAGGGGAATGGGCATGGGGAAAGGGGTGCAGCAGGAGCGGGAGCGGGAGCAGGAGTATTTCGGGATGTCGCTGGCTTTCTAGTATGGCACTGACGTGGGCACGCACCACCAACGGCAAGAGTTCTCTCTTGCCTCCATCGAGAGGAGGACGGTCTACACCGCCCCTGAGAGACGTCGTTCTCTTCAGGCCGTCCGGGTCTGGGATGCCTTTCTTGGGGACCGTTGGTGCCTGATTGTGGTGAGCTCTCCTCCGTTCGTTTCCCTGATGGCTTCATCACAGTTTTGTCCAACTGTGCCTGGGCCATTGCACGAACTTTGGGAAATTTTTGGGAAATATTTTCGATTTTCCAAAAAATATCCGAAATTTTCAAAAAAATTCCAAAAATCTCCACAAAGAAATTCAAAACAATTTAAAAAAAAACCAAAAAAGTTCCAAATTTTTTTCAAAAAAAACGCCTTTGTCCGGACTGAACCCAAGATTTGTGGGGCCCACATAATGACACACCTGTGGCCAGGTAGACACCAGCATCGTCCGCAAAGAGGTCGATGAAGACGAGTTCAGGCTGTGTAAAGTTTGAATGAAAGGTCAAGCTTCCGGAGGATCTGGCCACACTGTTCGTCTGTCGGCACATGTGTACAATGTGGTACACATGGGAACGGTGTTTGCAGGTGTGCTGGGGGTATGTACGAGCGTCTCCTGAGGCACTGGTGGGACCCCCGCCCTTTCATAACCAACCAAGGGAAGGGGAAGGAAAGGCATTAGAGGCCAGCAGGTACCGCCACCTGTACCAAGGGAGAGAGTTCATGGCCGGGAGCGAGAGGCCAATAGGCACGGGGGGGGGGGGGCAGGCCCGGCCCTTGTATGCGAACACCCGTGCCCCCCCCCCCCCCCTCCCCTTGGGTTTTGCAAGATAGCGGTCCCGGTGGTGTGACAGGCAGGACCATCGTTGGTCTCACCTGACACCCCCCCCCCTCCACTGTTGAAGGTGTTGCCCATGCCTGGGCATCAGCTATTTGGTTATGGCAGGGGAGGGGGGCCTCCCATCTCATCCGGCTCTTGGGGGGGGGGGGGTAAACCATGAGATGGGAGGGGCCAAGTGGCTCTTTTGGTGTCAACAGGGGCGGGTTTCGCCATGAGATGGGAGGATCAGGTGGTGCATTGGCATGAACAGGGGTGGGGGTTTGCCATGAGACAAGGAGGTTGCAATGGAGACGTGGTGCTGCGGGTTAGAGAGAGCCTGGAGCCTGGCAACGGTTTGTAGTCATTGGGGTCTGCAGGGGTTGCTCCCGGCATGGTGTTGCAAATTTGTTGTTTGTGCTACATTCTCTGCCTGACGCAGGTGTAACCTCTTTTGCCCCGTCTCTTGTATTCTCTGGGATTTTCATTCACAACAAAAAATTTCCTTTGGCCTTGGCCATCAAAAGACACTTTTCCTTTAAAAAATTTTGGCCCCCCTCCCATCTCATCTCCCCTCTTTCGGCCGGGGGGGGTCTGAAGGGGGGGGGGTCACCATGAGATGGCAGGGCCCCCTCCCCCCAAAAGTGTTTGGCTGCCGGCCCCTTGGCATGCCGGACACTAGTGGCCCTGTGCCCTGTGCACCACTCAGGGCTGTCCTTAAGATCCTCAATTTTTTTTTGTTAAGGAAAGCCCTTCAGGACAGCCCCCAAGGACCACCAACCGCCAACCGCCAACCGCCAACCGCCACCAACAACTGCCAACCGCCAACCGCCACCAACCACCAAACATTGTTCAATACGGTTTCTGTGCTTTTGTGTCTTGCCCATGTCTTGACCGCGAAGCAGAGAGCGTCCCCGTGAAAGTTTGTGTCTGTTGGCGCTACGAACCCTCTGATCCCCCCCCCCCCTTAAGGACCGCCTTGCCACCGCTGTTCCGCTCCGCTGGCACCCCCGGACCTGCCCCACAGGGCCCTGCGGGACTTCGTCTGCACGCAGCCCAACGTCGCGGACGCCCGCGACACGCTCACCGACGCTGCCGTGTACGACTTGGGGTTCGAGCTGTCGCTCGAGGGGCTGTTCAGCACCAAACGGAAGGAGGGCACGCAGTGGATCGAGGAGTACATCCGCCCGCCGGCGGTGCTGCGGCTGCCGCACGTGCACCAGCACCTGAACACCATCACCGGCAGCATCAGTCCCCTCGACTATTGGCGCACGGAGCACATGCTCCGGCCGCTCATGCGCCACCCGATGCCCGGCCTGACGAACGGCTGGGCGTACGGGGGGCCGGTGCGGGCGGCGTGCCCGCGGCACGCGCCGGAGGAGAGCGCGGGCGGCGGCGCGGCGGAGCACGCGAACTTCCAGATGAAGGTGCTGCCGTGGACAGCGCAGGACTTGGAGCAGCAGCTCAACCCGCGGACGCAGCTGCAGAGCAAGGGCCGGCAGCCGGTGAAGGTGATGGCCAGCCTGGTCGACGACCCGTACGCCCTGGCGGCGCTCGCGCGGTGCTCGGAGGTGTTCCTGGCCGAGAAACTGATCCTCCGGAGCCGCAAGGTCCCCCGCCCCCCGCCGGTCTGGCAGAGTGCGCGGTGCTGCGCCGTCCGGTTTCACACAGCTGCCGGGTTCGAACCCTCAGTGGATGAACAGACATACTTCGTCAGAGGACAAATTCGTGGGGAAAACTTCGTTTTTCAGTTTGGTGTCGAGATTTTCCCCACGCAATTTTTTCAGGGCACTTCCCGCTCTTTGTGTATCAGTGGCGGCGGTAGCCAGGTATTGTTGCGCTGTCGTCGACAGTCCGTCTTTTTGTCACGTCCGTTCATCTTCGCTGCTTCGGTGTGAGAAATTGGTCGTCGCCGAGAATGTTTGAGAACATTTCACGCGTCCACAAGGAAGTTGGGGGTGTCGAAGTTTCCCGCATCTGATGGCCCTGCACCAAAATTGGAGGTGTGTCGAAAATTTTCCCCTCACGACATTTTCCCACCGAAATTGTCCCCAGACGAAATTTTCCCCCACCCTCCGCATTGTGCCCCGGGTTTAGTGCACAGGAAATCGCGCCCTGAGGGGGAGGGGTTTACCCCAACATATACATGAGCCAAAATGGCCCCCCATGACGCGCTGACCACTTCGAGATATGTCTCATTCGGGGGGGCGCAGGTGGGGGGCTTTCCCAAAGTCCCGTCCGGGCCGCTTGTTAGCCGCTGCTGCTTCTCGGACAGGCGGTCACGGAGACGCGGATGGGACGAAGCCCCATTCCCTCAACCCCTCGACCTTGGCTGACCCCAGTGTGTGCGCCCGGAAGGAACCGGCACACTTACGGAGCCTTTCTGGCAGCCAGGGGTGCATTGGAAGGGGGGGAGGGGTCCTCCAGGGCGCCCAGCCCATGCCCAGCCACTGTCTCCCTGACGGCACGTGCCAGCCTCAACGGCATTTGTAACCGACAGTAACCGCCCCCAACCGCTTTGGCAACCTCCTCCAACCGCCTGTCTCCCCGCTTCTGGGGCCGCCTCTTAGGCTCCTTCCCTTCTACTGCATCCCTGCTGGCAGCCTCCCCCGCCCCCTTCGAGCCGAATCCGGGCGGTTGCAAGCGATCTCCAGTCGCGCCATTCCAGAAGGGACCGTCCCAGACCATCGCCAACAGTCGGTGGTCTACCGATGTTGTTGGCAGTTGTCTCAGGGTATTCCGCGATGGAATGGCGCCTTTTGTACGTGCGCTGCTTCGCACTGGGATTGTTCTTTGGGCCGCTTTCGGTCTGCTCAAAGCGCGTGCGACCAATTGTGGCAGCGATTGGTCTGGTTGCCTTTTTTTTGTCAATGGGGAAGGTCGTGGGGTGTGTTGGCGTTGTGGTATCTATTCTGAAGCTGCGACCGAGAAAGGGGCTCTCCTGAAGGAGTCCGGAGATTGCGCGGGCCCTCCGCCTCCCGCTCTCTGAGTGCTTCGTCAAGGAGTGCGGCAGGCCTGTGCTCTGTGCCGGGCCTTTGCGAGTGTATGGGGCTGCCCTCGCGCGGGGCACACCTGCGGGATGCCCCTGCCGTTGTGCGTCGCCGCAGTGCTGCCCATGCCCCCGTGTGCAGGTCGTGCGGCAGCACGAATTCACGGCCACAAGTGTCTCCGCAGAAAATTGGGTGCCCATCGAAGAAGTTGCGGTGAAGGACATGGCGGCGTGGCTGCGGCGGCAGAAGGCGGCGGGCTGGCGGTTGGTGGGGCTGGAGCAGGCGCCGGGCAGCGTGCCCGTGTACGGCGCGGGCTTCGGGGACGCGCCCGTTGTGTTGGTGGTGGGGCCGGAGCGCGGGGGCATCCCCGTCGACGTGGCCCTGCTCTTGGACGACCTCGTCTCGCTGCCCCAGCTCGGCGCCAACGTGCAGTGCGCCAATGTGCAGGTGACGGCCGCGGTGGCGCTGTACGAGTATCTGCGTCAGACCCTGCCCCCCGCCCCGGCGCCGGTGGCAACCTGAGCACAGGGCAGACCCCCTGTGCCAGCCCCCGGCCCCCGTCCTTCAGTGCAGCAGGTGGGCAGCACAACTCCTGCACAGCCCCGGCCCTCCCCTTCCTCCGCTTATATATAACACCGTTCCACTGCCGCCCCCCAAAAAGGCATGGAAATGCGGGGGTGCACTCACAACAACAACCGGGAGCCGTAAGGGCGTTTCTCTTCGGGTGTCAGGGACCTGTTTCCCCAATTGTTCAGGGAAAGCGCAGTCCCTACAGTAAGACCCACAGCTGCTTTGCCTGGCGTCAAAGAATGGGTGGAACAAGCCCAGAGAAGTATTAGAATGGCCGGGCACCGTAGGAGGATGGGGGGGAGTACCCCCCCCCCTACCCCGTGACGAAATTTGCCGTTGGAAAAATCTGGTCGGGCCATTTTTGGTACCCACACTTTTGGGTCCCAGACCCCCCCCCCACCCCTCTTCTAATGCGTCCCTGAACAAGCCCTTCAAACCCCAGCCTACCGACAGGACGTCAGACACAAGGACCCAAGCTCTCTACCCCAAGGCGCCGGCATGGGGCCTGGGACCAGGACTGGGACAGGGCTTCGTACACGGACGGGACATGGACGGCGAGGGCAGGCGAAGCTGCAGCCACACTGCGCATGCGAGCAGCTGCCGCGCCTGGCCGCCGAATGGGATGGACCTTGGGTCACTCAACGGGTGCATTGGACCAGGCTTGCCACCGGCGTCACACGTGATCAGAAGGGGCTGAGCCTTACTGAGTTGAGCACAGGGCGGAGCTGGTTCCTACTGATTTTCCGGGTGCAACAGGAGCGGAGATTACTGAGTGGCATATGGTACGGAGAACCCCTTGCCTGTGTTCCCTCGTCCTTGACCTTCGATGTTCGAAGGGGTGACCACCCTTGGACGCTTGACACAGGGGAATTCTGTATGAAAAGAAAACATCATGATGTTGTCGAAGATTCTGCGGCAGAAATGACGGTGTGACGGCGGCCAAGTGCTCGTTGGCCGGCACTGCGGAGTCCAGGCGTACCAAAGCCACCCACGTTTGGCGTTGGCACTGTGGATAGCCCTGGTCTGAAGGACGATTGTAAATTGGTGATGGTGGCAGTGGCACCGCTTTGTCTGGCATGGGGACCCGTTCGGACCGTTGTTGTTTTGCAGCTGCAAGTTTTGTCGCCAAGAAGAAGAAACCATGTTTATGAGCTGGTTGTAGTGGTAAGAGAGGGGCTGGGGCATGCCTGGGAGGGTGGGTGTATTTTTTCAAAGACGAAACGGAGTGTACCTGTCTGCACGCTTCAACGGCGCCTCGCCAGACTATGGCCCATCCAAACCAGTTGGGGAGGCGACGGGCGACGAAGGCGAGGGACGTCGTCGAAGAGAGTGCAGTTCCTGTCCACCAGAGTGCGACCCGTTGCTGGGTGGTTGGATGTCATTTTCAGCGAACGGTTCTGTAATGACCCCCAAGCACCGCTTGCCTGCGGGTTACATGTGAGCACCGCCGTGTCTGAGCACGGCATCCCTGTGACCGTCATTTACCCTGACTTCGGCTTTCTTGGGCAAGGGGTGGGGTGGGGGAGTGTCTATTTGATTCGTGAAAGGCGCCTATGACATTCGCTTCACCGAGCAACACCATTTGCATCCCACGGGGGGGGGGGGGTACGGAGTATGCGATTGGGGCTCAGAGTTTGGTGATGGAAGAGGTTGTAGTCATCGACGTGGTTCTTTTTTTTCCCCTTCGTTTACGTCCAGTGCCCTGAACGAACGCCCAGGATTTCCTCCAACCGCCGTCGGTTAACCCCCCGTAAGCACCGTCAGTCATTGCCTTCTGGGCACCTTTTTAGGGACACCAGAGTTTTATTTTTCCTTTTCTCTTTTCTTCTTCGCGATTCAGCCGACCTGTGGTGCATCACTCTTTCTTTGCACCAGTGCATTGTTGCTTTCAGTGCGTTCTGTGCGTCTGTCCTTCCGGATTGGTTTGATTTCAGTCACTGTTGCAGTATCGCCAACAGGCCGCCGGACTTTGTGGCGGAAGTGGCAATGTGGGCCTGGTGGTAGGAATTGGAACGAAATGTAGTTCCGGGTTTCAGCGGCTGGGTGGGGCGCATGCAGGCAGTTGGTGTGTTGCGGAGTGGCAGGTGAGTGTGTTTGGTGTTGCCATGTGATTAGTCTGAGACATCCATGACGCAGATCCCGCGGGTCGATTTATTCCTCCCTGTGCTTCACGGGTGCAGCACAGTGGACAACACATGCAAGGCAGTGATGGTTTGCAGTAGTGGTAGGATGCAGGAATGTTGAACCTCGCAGTTTGATCATGATTGGAATTGATACCTTGGCAAGGCGGTGGAGTCCGGATGCGCTGCGCACAAACAGTACTCTGAGACCAATGTTTCCTTGGTACATCCGTTTTAGTCTTTGCTTCAGAGCCTGTCAATCCGATGCATGGTGAAGCAGGACAGACTCCACAGAGGAACAGCATCGTACCTGGACAATGGACACAGATCTTTTACTGCCTGTGTGGAACGGTGTGAATGAAAACCATTGGAAACAGGCCGATTTGCAAAGAGCGATGCCAGCACTGGGATGGTGCCCGTTATCAGAAAGCAGTCAATGGGGCCCCTACGACCCGACACTCGTCATCCAAGCCAGCATAAAACAGGATGGGGCATTATCCCAGTTTCGTGCAGCTGGCACCAGATTGCACTGCCATGACACTGGTCCATTTTTAGGGTCTCTGACGCACTGGCACTGCCTATGCCTTTCAGGACGGCACAAAGGTGCACACCACAGAAAACGGGTTTTGAACAACAAAAGGCATCTGAACTGCAGAAAAATCAGGGTTTTGCCTCATGTTAAACATTAAAGAAATAAAATTCCCACGAAATTGTCAACACAAAAGCCCTGCTAGTGGGCTGGCCAAGCGAATTTCCAATTGAGCTCTCAATCGTAGCCTTTTTTGTTTTACCACCCCACAACCACCCCCCGTTGTCCAAGCTCAGCCTTGTCTAAGCTCACGTACCTCGAGGGACCATATTAATTTGGTACCTAATTTAATTTGGTACCATTCGAAGTGATGTCATGAAAGTGGAAGGTTTTGGGTCCATTGCGCTCCTCATGCACCTGAAAAAAACCGTCTTTGGCCACAGAGTCAGTGGAAGCCTGTGTGCATTCATCTTCTTCCGGTAAGCTTTGTTTGTGCATCGAAAACCATTTTTCTCCTCAGGACAAGTGACAAAAGTGCAAAAAACAATGGGTCCTGGAATTGAACCGATTTGTGGGGTTTCTGTGATTTGGCCGTTTTGTTCTGCTGACTTGTCGGGGCCTCTGGGATTCTAGGTCACCTGATTTGGAGGCGTCACTCTAAGATGTGTTCGTTTACTTTGGGACAGTGGATAATACCTTTTCTTTCTATATTGGTTGTTCAGATTGGCACCATGAAGTATTTTTACTGCCCACAAAAAGACGCGTCTGTGGTCCTCTGGAATTCATTGTCCCCCGGTGATCAAATTTTTCTGCGGGACAAGTACCCTGATGCGGGATTTCTTCGCCGATTGGGGGGGGGGGGGGTTGCTATGGCCGTCAAACACTGCAGCAATGCAGGGGCAGGTGGGTGGTACAATGCACTGCAGAGGAAATGAGGAGAAAAAACCTGGCTCGATCACACTGCGTCTGAAAAGAGGTCCCCACTCAGCAACCAGAAGATACTGCTTCTGTAGACAGACAAACAGTGGGCATCACTGTCATTTATCTTCCATGTTCTCACAGCTGTTCTCTGGGTAGCTTCTTGCCTGCTGTTTTCTCAAAAGAGGATGCGCGTGCCTGGTTCGTAGGTGAAAGGTGGATCTCAGAAGCCTTTCGCCTGTCATGTACAATGGCACAAATTCCACAAATAGTCTGCACTGCACGTGAATTGTATGCAAGCTTGTTATTTACAAGGGTTTTCAGTGCTTTTGGCCCCCGGCTCCCACCTTGTGTAAACTGGTGTAAATTTTCCTTCCTTCCTTCAAAAAAGTGGAAATTTAAGAGAAAGACGGTGTTACTCAACAGCTCAACCAATTTGGAAAACTCATAACAGAATAATGTGGAGTTTTCATGAAAAATCTGGTGCGTTCTGGGCAGGAGAAGGGGGTCATTGCGGCAAGGGAAGGGGGTCGCAGCGGCTAGGATGGGGTGCACACGTTAGTTTCCTTGTATGTTATTAATTTCCAGTGTGTGGGAGGCTGAGAGGATGCATACATGGGTTACAAACAAGAGTTACCAAATTAGTTTTGCAGTTTCCTTTGTGGAGGGGTGGGGGGGTGGGGGAGCAAACAGAGCAGGTGAGGAGGTTAGCAGGCAGGTCACAACAAACAGCACAACTACACAACACAAAAAGAAAATGCGGCATTGCTTGCCGCTGATGGCTGCAAGGCCTCATTGTTTGATGCCTCGCAGCCACAACTCCAACGCCTCGGGATCCTCCTCCATCCACGCCTCTAGACCGTCGGCATGCTCCCAGGCAATGTAATCTGCGAACCTTGGCTTAGGGGGGGGGGGGGGGCAAGGCGGGCATGTGGGCTGAGCACACCAAAGACATGAACCATCAGGTGCACATTCAACATGCACAAAGCATTTGCATTGCTTGCACTGTTGGATATCACTGTTACCTAGAGGCTTTGCACAACCTCTACAAGCACACACCAAACACCAACGGTCTGGGTGCCCCTCACCCTCCACCGAGACAAAACAATGCTTGTGGACACCCCGTTTGCATTGGGAGCATGAGCTCGTCACCCCACATAGTTTGCTGCGGCAGCTGCTATAATACGAAGAAATGAGGACTTCGACGAAGCTGCCCATGGATTTTGTTGTAGTGGAAGCGGAGGCGGCTTGGGACTGTGGGGGTTGTTGTGGCGAGGCGGCGGTGGGGGGCTTCAATGAGAACTCAAAGCCATTTGTCACAATAAACAGTCTACATACTTCTACAAGCTTCACTACAAGCAAGCCAATTACTAGATGTGTAAATCTATATCTTATAACGTGTAAAGTACTTGGGTTCGCCAACTAACACTAAAATTCTTGCGCACGCACAATACACGATAATGAAAAACTGACATATCAAGGAAGAGTTTACAAAGTTCATGTTCAATATTCACAATTCTAGACATCCTACATATCTAACTCTACATGTAATGACATGCAAAGCACTTGGGTTGCTCAATTTACACCGAATTTACAGAAATTTGCAGAAACTCACGCCACTCTTTGAGCAACTTACAAAATTTTACGTAATTTACAGTGTAAATTGATTTGGCCCCAGCCCCCCCCCCCCCTTATTCCCCGGCTTGACTGTGTGCCCTGCTTTGGCCCATAAAAGCTGCAGTTCATTGTCCTCTCCAGAATGGTGCCAATCGGAACAACCAATGTAGAAAGAAAAGGTATTATCCAGTGGCACTTTCTGCTCCCCACTTTGACTCGTACCCAATGAAATGTTGCGGGGAATCCATACATTTTTGCAAGCCACAGTTGGGTGTTCACCCGGACCGAGGCATTAGAAGGGGGGGGGGGGGGGGCAGCTTTGATCCTGCTTTGGCCCATACAAGCTGCAGTTCCCTGTCCTCTCCAGAATGGTGCCAATCGGAACAACCAATATAGAAAGAAAAGGTATTATCCAGTGTCCTGAAGTAAATGATACACATCTTAGAGTGACGCCTCGAATCCCAGAGGCTCCAACAAGTTGGCAGAACGAAGCAGCAAAATCACAGAACCCCCACAAATTGGCAGAACAAATCGGCGAAACTCAGAACCCCAACAAATCGGCAGAACAAATCGGGAAAATCAGCCGAGTTCGGCCGCCGATTTGGGGGGGGGGGGGGGGTTGGCTGTCAGGGGCATCAAGGGCATCAATAAAACCCCTTTCCAACCTTCCTCCTCACAGAGCTGGCTTTGGAGCAGTTTTTGGAGCAGCAGGTTGGCGCACGGGTTAGGGCTTCCTATTCTTTGGCAATTGTGTGCGTCGCGCATAAGCACGGGCTTGTCCAAGCACGGAGTGGGCGTTGAACCGATGTTTTACGTGGATTTCTGGGACCGCGGCCGTGCTTGTGCAAGGGGGAGGGGGGGGTAAAAAGACTGTACAAAAATGGTAATGCTTTGTACAAGAATGGTAATGCTCGCAAACGCATTCAGACTGATCTACAATCACTGAAACTATCCTTCTTCGCAAACACATGAGACTATACATACATAATTGTCATCCCATTGCTGGGCCTACACCGGAGATGGGCCTTGGCACTAGTGTGAGAGGAGACACCGAGTACATTGGGGAACCCTGAACTCCGAAACCTTGAGCAGGTGTTGAAAGTGCCTCGCGCAGAGGAGCAACATGATACTGTATAGGTGAATTGCCCGCAAGGGTTGACATGCCCATGTCAACAGGGGTCGAGTTGAGCTTGGCCACAACGCCATTATTGGCCATCTTCTGGCTACCACTGGGCATCATGAGAGCAGAGGGCTCAGCCAAGGCCGTTTTGCCCTTTTGCTTCATGAACACTGCAATACAGGCGACACTGATCATAGGGATGGCCAATAGCGCAAATAAGGCACACCAAACATCGCCATTTCCACTTGTAGTAGCCACATCTCCGCTACTGCTTGGGATGGGGCAGGAGGCACTGCTGGGGCTGGGGCTGCTTGACAGGTTTAAACCAGCGATGGACGATGTTTTGACGGTTGTAACCTCGTAGCGTCCCACCTCTGCCGGCACGCAATCCACAATCGTTGCGCCTTCACTCAACATATGCTGGGCGACGGTGGAGGCATGGTCATAGCAGTGGAACTCAGGGGCAAGGCTGCAGTAGTCTGCCCCCAAACGGATGGTGAAACTCATTGCACCAACACTGATCTTCCGCCCAGCGCATCCCACCGGGTGAACGCCACCAATTGCGATGCAAATCCACTAGGGGTTGCACCTACTCCCCATCTACGGAGATCCCGGAACTGCGGGTCAAGGGATGCACCCAACGGAGGCTGTGCTCCATACTCCATGTAGCGCCAAGAGGGCTGGGTAAACTATTGTGCTCAGAAGAGTCTCGTTCCAAAAAGAAAAAGGGGGTGTTTTTCTTTCCCCAAGTCATGGGACATCCATGCACTTCATTTATATGGCCTATAGTCTGTCAAACACTGTTTTCTGGTGTTGAAGTCACTAGCCATGTGTCATTGGACTCAACATGCCCATTTCGGGCGCCTGTGGTTTCTTGGGTTGAAAATGGTGCAGCAAGAGTGCCACAATGCATTTTTCACCCAACAAGGGTAAAGCAAAGACAAACGCAAACCTAATGTTGATTCTCAGGGAAGACAGGAGGTTAGAACACACCTCACCTCCCACCCGATTCACTTATGAGGTGATTCAACCCTCAGTGTTGGTTATCGCCCCATTCAGTGGGGTGCTTAGTGCTCGTGGCCTCAACCGGGTGTCTGGTGCCGTCGGCGGACCACAGGCACTGTCGTATGGCAGAAAAGGGATGAACGTGGGGCCTTTGGTGGCGCACCGGTGAGTGCAGTGGCGGTCAGCAACGGTGCGCATTCATGCCGACACCCCCCAAGTCCATTGCCCCGTCACAACTGTGAAAGCACGCGCCCCCCCTATAACACACACGGGCGGCCAGCCCGCCTCCTTGTGGCACACCCCCCCCCCGGCCCCCCGCAGACAGGGAGTTACTCCACTGCTGGAAGTCGAGGACTGCACCCCAGCCTCCAAGAGACCACGCCACTCACCAGGCTGTACTGACCCGGCCTCTGGATGGAGGTCGCGGGCGGTCTCCCGCTCACCACGGCAAACACCAATGCGTGACGTCAGGCAGGAACTCTTCCCCTCGTCAGCCCCCCCCTCCCCCCCAGGCAGCTGTGATGAGGCCTGGCTGGCACCCAGATCACCAGCAACGGCCTCCACGATCACGTGCAGCACGGAGGGCTCACGGTGTGGAACACCGGACCCCAGCCGCCCTTTGTTTGGCACGCCATAATGCACGCGAGCCCACACCCCCATAGGTTCAGACTCCATGAGCGTCACAAACCCCAAACAGGGCAAGAGACCGGCACGGCCCAGTAGTGAGAGCGGTAGTCTTCAGTCGTCCAGTGCGGGGTTCGATCCCGGGAGCTGGTGCTCTTGGGTTCCCTGCACGTAGAGCTCTCTAGTCGGCGTCGTGGGAACCACCCCCCCCTACAGCAACCCGCGCTACCACCGGTACCGGTGGATCGGGTGGAGGTCTCGTCCGTTTTGCCCCAACCCCCAAAAAAGTGACACACAGGAACCACACACACCTGCAGCAGTGCGCGCCGCCACCTGTACTCGAACAGGTCGATGGGAGGTCCCGTCCGGTATTCGAAGGGATCGGTGGGAGACCACCGATCCCGGGACTCGAACCACCTCCCTCACGGCAAACGCCGGGTGCGCTGCCACTTGAGCGGCCGCCTTCTGAGAAGTACTGGAACTTGGCACAGGGAACAACCGCACACGCAAACACACTCACCACACATGCAGGCGCCTCGGCGCCGCCCAGCCTTCCCACCCTCTGTATGGCTGTATGTTGACCTCCGAAAAGCCAGTACCCACTGGGGTTTTTAAATCCTAAGGACCTAAATAGCCCAGGGCCGGTGGCAGTGGCCCACAAGGGTGACCTCTGACCGCCCCACCCCCCACGACCAGGTGACCCGGAAACACAGGTGTGTGGCCGAGAGGGGCCAGCGCAAGCGAGCATGCCAGTGCGACGGTGGGAGCCAAAGTGGGACACAACAAACGCTACGCCCCAAACTCAGTCCGAAGGCGACAATGCCCTGAACCCTGTAGAAGCAGCCCGACTCTTACCCCATCCAGGGACGAGGGACGGGACGAACTGCAAAGCACTGTCTGCGTGACACGGACAATCATGGAACTGAGATGGCGATGAAGGTCGTGAGGCAGGCGCGGCTGGAGCTAAGTGGCGGGTCCACACCTGACCAATTGAGGCCTATAACACACATGCATTGCCTCATTTCCCATGAGTCAAATCACGACCCAAGGTACATGTGGAGTCCTTTCTGTCAAGCAGACCCCAACTGATGTAACATTCAAATTACTGCATTTGGCAGCACCCATCAAAGCCGCGCGTCTAATGGCACGTACATGTTGTAGGTTTGATGTACCATACACCACAACATTGGTAAGAATGGCAAGCTGTGTGCAGTCACACGACACCTATTTTGTCGAAAGGATGCCAAGATTACATCGGGTGACATGATGTTTGGCAACTAGCATCAACGTTTGTCGGGTCTCCGCTCTTTTGTGCATACATGGCTGGCGCCTCCAGGTGTATTAGACATTCCATTTGGGTATCCATACCTGGACCAGCGGCCTGGACCAACTCATTCCTCTTGAACGGCATTTTACGCATGCAATGCACACAAAAGCCGACACACATGAACGCATTGTGGGACACCACCTGCATACGTGCACTCATGCTACATTATGACACGGCACACGCTCTCATGGCCACACATATGGAAGCCGCCCACTAACCCCCCTCCCACACACACACGTCCTATGTGAGGCGTTGCGAGCACATGTGACCCGGGAGCACTGCGAATGTTCAATGTAATACCTGCTCCCTGGCACGACACACTCAGCATGGCACGGGTCCCTTGCACAGCACTAGGCTAGCACACAGCACGGGTCTCTGCGACATGATGCATGCGAACACTGCACCATATGGGCCGTGAGGGTACACTGCCACTGTCTATGCAGTATTTACACATGAGCGCTCACACCCGACCATTCCTCCACACTATCATGGAGAGACAAGCTTCGGCGAGGCTGACACTCAAACCGTCTGCATACCGATCCATGGATATCAGTGTGCAGCGACCCTCTGACCCGATCAGACTGTATCGTCCGCCCAATGCGATGAAACATGGACCTGCCAATCTGCAAAAGCAGTAGGGGCCAACTGATGATGCAAATGAACACACAATCTCCAAAATGAGGCAGGGCGGCTGGCTGTGTCATGCATGCGGCCTGCATAGTCATGTTGCCTGGGTACAATGCCAACTCTGCCGCCGCTCAAAATTTGAATTTAGGTAGCTCTTCAAGACAGGGTTAAAGTACAACGGCCAACGGAATCCGCCACGCAAACACAAGATGGGAAGGCGCCGTGAGAAGAAGCACACAATGAAACGAGGAGACTGGATCTGCCCCCACTGCGAAAATCATAATTATGCCGAGGCACAAGGTGTCACACATGTACGATTCGCAACTCACCAGCGTGTCCGAACACCTACATAGCGCGAGCAATCGGCACCCTTGGTGCTGCCAGCTGGCCTGATGACGCAGGCCACCGCTAACACAAGTGCAGGATGGGATGACGCCCCAGCCGCCCGTTCCTCCTAACATCCGATGCGCCGATGCACTGTCACACATCACCCACATTGGTGACCACACATATAAATGCCACCCACTGCGCTACACACACGCACAGTTGTATGACGGGTTGCCAGCACACGTGCCCTGAACACTGCGAATGACCGAATAGTTACTCAGTCTCAGCATGGCATACGCATCACATCCACACTGATCATTTGCCAATCCGGCGTGGCAGATCGTCTGCACTACTGCATGAAGGAATGACACATGGTATGCCAGCATGGCGCGTGGACCTCTGGTCCACTTAGTTACTGAGTGTGTGTATGCTGTACATAAATGGACCTTCGGCTTTCCTGGGTTCTCCCGAGTACACTCAATGACACCTTGAGCGTCAGGTACTCAAAAAAAAAAATCAACCCCCAATGGATTTGTATATTATATGGGTTTTCATCACGTTTGAGTGCCGGAGCCCCCCAATTGTGCAAGTGCGGCCTTGTCTGCGCATGGCAACCCTGGGTGGCCATTCTTCTTCACGCCGCAGTTCTCCAGGGAATAGCTCTGGTGAGCAATGTGAGATGATGCATGGGTGTGGGCCCATTGTGGTGTTGTGCAATGCCTATGAGGGTCGTGTCTGATCATGGGGTTAGACGATCCAATCGCGAGGCCCATTCAATCATTGGGCTGGCCTGATCGATTGCAGGGCTTCATCAATACCGAGGCTAGATGGGTCGTAGGACCTAATGGATCGCGAGGCACAATTGGTAGTGGGTCCAATGGATCGTGGGGTTGGCGCGGTCCATCGCAAGGCCCGATAGATTGCAAGGCCTGATCGATTGTAGGGTTTGATCACTCGCAAGACCCGATCGATCGCGGGGCCCCATCGATCTGAGGGCTTGCCCAATCAATCAATCACGGGGCTGGCCCAATTGATTATAGGGCCCGAGAAACCGAGGAACCGCAAGGCACGATCAATTGTGGGGCCTAATCCATCACAGGGCCCAATCCATCGCGGCGCTCAATCCATCGTGGGGCTTGGGCGGATCGATTGTGGGGCTGCATGGATCGCGGGGCCCGGTCAATCGCGTTGCGGATTGATCGCAAGGCTGGCCCAATCAATCACAGGGCCCGATCGATTGTGTGGCCCGATCTATCTTGGGGCTAGTCAAATGGATCACAAGGCCTGATTGTGCACCCCCCTATTTTCCCTGACATTGTAGTTCCCCACCCTCCCTCCCCATTTTCCATGGTTTGGCTCGAACTTCCATAGTGATAGTGGACCCCCCCCCCCCAATATTCCCTTCTATGTATTATGTATCTTGTATTTCCCAAATTGCTATTTTTCGTGGCCCAACTATGCTTCCTACCCCTTGGGTAGCAGCCCTGCATGCTGCCTCTCCTCTCCCTCGCCTCGTCCTGTTGCCTTTCCCTCTTCCTTTTGCCTTTTTTGCCCTCCTTCTTTTTTGGTTGGGAATAGGAATATCAGACATTTGTGACGATGTCTTCTATCTGAGGCCATGAACACGACATGCAATATCAAACATCAAAATATTAGATATTATCCACAGCATTGGTGCGCTACCATGCCCATAGAAGTGCGCACCTACCATGCCCATAGAAGTGCGCACCACCATGCAATTTGCCCACAAGTGTGCGCGCTACTCTGCAATTTCCGCATGGGAGTGCATGCTACCGTGCTGTTTCCCCACAACATGGGTCTCTCATTTTCCTTTTCCAGCAACTGTGGGGGTCTATGAGCGTGCGGATAACGGAAGGACAGAAGGAACACTACTGGCAGTATGGGTTACAAATCGGTGAAATTATGGCAGTGCAGCTGGAAGCAGTAGGCCAAGTGCGAGGGAGAGTAGGAGCCGTAGAGGAGGCGTACTGCAAGCAGACGCAGGTCTGATCCACTCTCGTAATTTATCGCTGAGTTGACCCATGCTGACCCACCACCATGCGCGCACATTATCGGTGAACCTCTACACAAGCTGTCTAAGTGGAGTCCAGGTGTGGAGTCTCTCTCTTTTAGAGGTGTCCTTTAAGGAATGACATACACGGAACGCAGAAATTACCAAAGGCCAAAAAAAAAAAAATTAGCCAACAAACCCCAATTCTTTGTTAATTTTTTTTGGTAATTTTTTGGTACCGTAGCAAAAGGGACGCCACCCTTCCCTGCCACAACGCAACACAACGCAAAGGTATAAGCACATTTCGATTGCCCAATTGATGCTTTAGTTATAGGGCTGGACAAATGGCTGTGGAGTGATCCAACCAACAACCATCACAAACATATTCGGCGCATGAGAGACACTTTCGTACAGTCAAAGTCCGGCTAACCACACCATGAGACCACACCAATAGATGCAAGAAACAGGGGCCTGCAATGAAACAAAGGACCAATTAACAGAACGACCTTCATTTTACAGTACTCTTTTTGGGTAATATTTTTCTTGGGTAATATTTGCCTTGGGTAATTTGTGCTTGGGCTGTAGTTCTTTTCTTCTCCTCAGCCTCGGCCGTGACTAGCGCCTCCAAGGACAAATGGGACCTCCCAGACAGCACCAAGATGAGTGGGCCAGCCCGAGACTATGATTACAGCCAGGGCAACCGGCACACACCGAATTCAACAACCCAGACACTAGGACGACCACAGTGACAAGCGCAAAGACACACCGCCAGCCACAAAGGCAAGGAATCACAGGGGGCACGCCGGGCCCGGGCCTTTTGAAGGCAGGCTTGGGTTTGTCCGGCGGCGTTTGGCAGTGACCTGACAGCGGTTGGCGGTCGATCGCCATCAAGTGTCTGTGATCGACGGGTGGCATTCAACCGACGGTACTTGATGGTCTACCTACGCGAGTGGACGATCCCCCGCATCAGTTGCCTGCCAGCCAGCAGTCTGCTGTGGTCCTGGCGCACCAGAGTGTAGCCGTGTGTTCCGACACGGAGTGAGTCTGTGTGGGTGGGTTCGGAACCCGCTGTGGTCGCATGGCGGATGGAGCACCGCACCTCTTCTGTGTCCAGTGATGTCCATCGCATGAGGCTGCAGCGGTACCTGGCGTTCACCGTGGGCCTCTGCGCCGCCCTCCTTGTGGCCCTGCACCGCCTCACTGCCACCCGGAGCCTGGCCGCATCCCGCCCGCAGCCCCGCACGGGATCCGTCCCTTTGCGTCCACCGGCCCCTGCCCCAGCGCGTCGGACCCCCAACGCCCCCTCTCCGGCGCCCACACCCCCTCCAACGGGACCCGGACCTCCCGCCTCCCCTCTAGACCTGAGCGACACGGGTCCCGCAACACGCATTCCGCTATTCCGCAGCAAACTGCACTTCTTTGCGAACCGGGGGGTTGTGCCGCAGGCGCTGTTGCACGCTTTGGACGACCCTGAGAATCTGCAGGTCACCATCCCGATGCAGGTACGTCTGCCTCCAGTGGGCACCCTTGTTCCACGCCAAAGGAGACTTCAAGTGGTGGCCAAAGTGGTTACCGGTGGTTGAAAAAAAACGAAGCGGGTCAGGGGTAGCGTCTGGCGGTAGCAAAACGGTTGGTTGGCCATTGACCGTGTGACAGTCTTTGTCTTGCCCTACCCTGGCACTAGTGAGCTCTACCCGCGCATCAGTTAGAACGACAAAGTTCGTATTGTCGTTCTTGATGCATCCAAGCAAGCTGGGGATTGAGGGTGCACGTTGATGGGAAGGCAGTGGTCTACGATGCTGCCCCGCTGCTATCGCGGCGTTGACTCGAAGAAGCCTGTTGCCATTTCTCCCAAACGCTCAATTGCCGCATGCTGCAGGCGCGGGGGCAGGCAGGGGGTGCAACCACTGGGCCCGAGTGTGCCTGCGATGCACTCGATGCCCCAAACCCAACGCATCGTATCCCCTTTTGTGGGCAGAATCCCCAACCTCTTTTTGCGCAACGCCCCCGCCCCACAGTCACATGAACGAGTTGAACTGTGTTTGGGCGTGGACTGCGTTTCAGTGCGTGGAACGAAGTGTGTCGCGAAGTGTGGCATCCGTGGGACGAAATTGGAGGCCCGCAAGATTCTACGGCTGCGTCGAGTTGGGCACTGCTCAGCACTCCGCTTCAAGAACCTCCAGAAGCGGCACAAACTCCGGATCGTGTACCACAGACCGCAAGGCGTTGCAGGCTCGGGGATCATGGGTGGTCGTGTTCACGGACTAACCCTTGGCCAAACGGTGCCGTTTTACCTCGGAAAATATTTCGACGACCACTCCTCCGGTCGAACGGCCAAGCACTGGTCGTTGTTGTTGGGGGGCAGGGCAACGTGTCGGGACGGGGCTTCGATGAAGGGCAGCAGGGGGGCCATCAAGGAACGCGTCATGCGCACGCGCGACCCACGGAGTGGTGGAGCGCAGGGGCTGGACGGCCGGTACACCGCGTGGAGGAGTGGGGCACATGGGCCTCACGCGCACGGAAACGCAGCGAGGCAGGTTGTGGACGTCCGGAGGGCGGCGGAGGTGCGGGGGCAGTAAAACCCGCCAAACGACCCCCGCAACAACCAGCACAACCTCGGTACGCCAACTACTGGGCGCCGCTAACGCACGAACGGCACCCGCGGCAACCAGAACAGCCCTGGCACACCAACCACTGGGCTCCGCGAACGCGGAAACGGCACCAGCAGGAGCACTGGCCGCAGCGGCCGACAGAAAGCAGCGACCCGACGCAACATGCGAAGGGAAGAACGGGTGACTGTTCAGGGCCCCGTAAAGAAACAGCAACCCGACGGAATATCACAGGTGGGGGCAGACAGTTGATCAGGGACACTGTGGCGCAGGGGCGCGGGGGGGGGGGGGTATAGGAGGGGGTTGGAGCCGGGTGTCAAAGCTCTCCGGTCCTGCAGGTGCTCCCGGGGGAGGTCCCCGACGCGGCCTTGGGGGCTGCGCGCGTAGTCGTGGCGGCCGAGGACGAGCTGCTGGGGCTGTGGTACGAGGATGCCCCTGGGCTGCCCCTGAGCGCCCTCTCGCAGCGCAACGAGGAATACGCCCTGCACTACCTGATGTCGCGCGTGCAGGGCCTGCCCGGCGCGCTGCCGGGCAAGCCCGCGGACCCGAGCGCCGGCGCCGTCGTGGAGCTCTGCAAGGCCGGGCTGCGCGCAATGCAGGGGCAGCCCGTCGGGGACCCCGGCCGCTACGGCCCCGTCGCGTGGCAGTACCTGAGCCGCGTCCTGCCGCCGGTGCTGGCGCTGCGGTCGCGCGCGCGCCCGCCCCCCGCCGTCGTGCACCACGCCCCCTCCTGCGCCCCCAACTGCACCCACCTCTGCCACTGGTCCGTCCACGACTCCCACCGCCCGTACCTCCCCCGGCCCGCCCACCGCCTTCGGGTGGTCACCCTCACGGCCTCGGACGGCGCGCCGCGCGCGCCCCCGATGCAGGCCCCCGCCACCAGCCAGACCGCATTCCTCTGCCCCATCCGCACCGCCACCCCGACCCCCACCGCCGGGGACGCCGCGTGCACCCCCGCGCCGCTGCTGGCGCTCTCTGCCTACGAGCGAATCGCCCTCGCCGCCCTGGCCTTCGGCCCCCCGCGGCGGGCCCCGCGGCGCTCGTGCCTGTCCCTGGGCCTCGGGGGCGGCGTCCGCGACGCCCTCGTGGCGCGCCTGCACGCGGAGCTCTTCGTCACGGTGCTGGAGCACGACCCGTGCGTGACGGCCATCGCCCGCGGCTTCTTCGACTTCCCGGAGCCCTGTGCGCCGCGTGCGCAGGCCCACTGCCCCCCTGACCCCAGCGCCGACCTCCCCGTGGACCCCGCCGGGACCGGGGGGGCCCTCAGCCCCGCCTCTGACCCTGACCTCCGCTCTGCGCAAAGCACAGAGCTGACTATTCCTTCAGTATGTCCTCTGCTCCTCACCCCTCCTGTGTCCTGCAAAATTCAACCTCTCACAAACCCATCCAGTCGCTTCAAAATGCAACGTACCCCACTCACTCCTCTGCCCTCACTGGCAACATTGCTGGTTTTCTGACGAAATCGAAGAGAGGTTCAGCAGTAGCACTTTGCCTGAGTGAGGAAAGCATTGGGGTCCTGAGAGACGAACTTTCTTCATAAGCATAGCAACTCAGCCATCCTTCACCTGCCATCTCTTTCTCTCTCCCTCTCCCTCCCCCCCCGCCCCCGCCCCCTTTTCTCCATCAAAAGGTGTCGCAACTCGATGCCGATGGCGTGCCTCAGCCCGCCTCCAGCGCGAACGAGTCCGCCTGCGTCCCGCCCGCGGGCTGCCGCGTGCGCGTGGTCCGCGGCGACGCGCTCGAGTACGTGCTGCGCACCGCCCGCAGCGGGACCCGGTACCACTACATCAACGGGGACGTGTTCTTCCTGCACTTCCCCCCGCAGCACGACCTCGCCGCCGTCGTCCAGGCCCTGCACCGCCTCACGCACCCCCAGGGCGGCGTGCTGGTGCTGCACCTCCAGCCCCGGGCCCCGCACAAGGCGCGGACCCTCGCCCTCGTCCGCACCCTCTTCCCGGTGCTGATCCACGGGATCAGTGTGTACGTGGCGGTGCGGGGGCCGCCCGCGTTTCAGATCCCGACCACTCGGGCCGCGCTGGGGAGGCACCTCCTGAAGGCGATGGAGGACTGGGGGTACCCGCCTGCGGTCAAGTACATGGCGGCGTACGCGTTCAGCCGCGCGGAGCAGACCGGGGCGTACGAAGACGAGGAGGACGGGCAATAGCACAGGCCTCAGGGGCTTTGGACAAGAGCTCTGTGTTGTTTTGTCGGGCCGCCGGGTTGGCAGGTGGCGGGCAATCGGTGCCTGACCGCGGGCGGTTGTGACGGTTGTCACAACGAAGCCTACAATTTATTTTGGGTCGAAGAAGTCGCCACAAGGCATGTCACTGAGATTCGCGTTCCACGTGACACAGGGTCATTGCAGTTGGGATCCGGGCAATGGAGTCCCCAATTTTTTTGGGGGGGGGGGGGGGCATCCTGCTCGTTTACTCCACTCCCTCCCCCAACCTTCACCGGCTGTTCATCCTGTTGCCGAGGGTTTGACCCCCCGCCCCGGGCACCTGCAGTGTTACTACCTTAACCAGGGTCGGCTTGAGCTGCATAGCGATATGGAAGGGAGTGAAGGAGATCGTCACGTCATGTTTGTCCAAGGTACGCCCTGGTCGAAGATGCAGGGGGCGTTGATACCATATTGCAGTTGCCACCTGATTTAATTTCGTGCCAAATGTATTGTAATGATGCGTCAAGGCACGAGGGGTTTCACTGGAAATTCCACTGTTGATGCTCACACTGTGCGTTCATGGTTGACTGAAGTTCTCAAGTAGGCAAATTGTAATTTTGCAAGAGATTACATGATCCAAGGGAAGTTCATCTCGGAGGAGTTGACGTCGCATAAGTCTAAACGGCAAGCTGCCCGAAAGCCCAAGTCCAAGGCAGCAAATGAGGGTGAGTATGTGCAAGTTTTTCGCATGATGCGGGACAGAAACAAGGGATCTACTCAGAGGTGTGCTCAGTTCGCCCAAGCCAGGCCGGCTGACGACGCCGCCACCCACCCTGGGCGCCCCCCGGGGTCAGAGGTGCAGCCTGTGAGGGGCAGACGCACCACTGCCTCACCAAGTGTGCTCCCACCAGCTGAAGCCCCCTCTGGGTCAGGTAGTCTTCATCTACCGGCTGGAGCCCCTTCTGGGCGTCTCGGTTCCGTCTGAACCTGCAGCGACTCTCCGTGTTCCGTGTGCGTGTGTTCGGCCAGACGTCTTGCCGTCGGACGCATTTCGCGGGCTGACGGACAGTGGTAGCTGGCACTACCTGACCTGACCTGACCTGCTCAGTTCGCAGAACTCCACCCTTCGTGTGCTCCCTTTGCGGCATACGTCAAGGGGGACAGTGTACTGGGCGTTGCACGTGCTCCCTTGTAAATTAATTTTTCGGCACCGTACGTGGAAGGTACGGTCTTGTCTAAGATACAGTACGAAAGGAGGTCACGTACGCATGGCCTGTCCCCACAAGCCGGAATCGACGCAGGGATAATGGGTCATGTTACGCGGGCGTCCAGCGCCTCAACACCAAAATAACAAACACTCTGACACTGGAGCATTGGTACCCCCGTTGTCTAGGACTGCCCAGGTACCAAAGTGAAACGGTGCGCACACCTACTGTGCCTTAGAGGCGAGGCGAGGCGAGGCGAGGCGAGGCGAGGCGAGGTGAGGTGAGGTTGCCCGATCTCTCAGCACGTGCCAACGGGCTGAGCGCCTGTGTTGGCACGCTCTCCCTGGGCAGAGCGCAAGAGAGAAGCGCGCATGAACCTCCCCATTAATTCCCACGAGGGCATAAGTAAATCAGGGTTGGCTGGCTGGCCAAAGGGGGGAATGATTAAGGGGGGGCATTACTTGACTCTTTTGCTGTGCACCAGGGATAGGGCCAAAAGCATTGTCCCTGGTGTGCCCCAGATTGACTGAACTGGCCTGAATGTGCTGCACACCTTGGGTATGTAGGACAAGACATGGCCCAACTCAAAATTCGAGGGCTGGAAGACTTTGTGTATGACAGTGATGAAGCAGAAATTTCAGATTAGGATGAGGATGCCCTGCAGCAATTGCCTCTGCACAAGGGGGGGAATTATTCCACCATTTGAAATCATCGCTAAAAGGGGGGAGTTATTAAGGGGGGGGATTATTGGGGGGGGGGGGTTATGATCCCTCTGGCCGGCAGGGCAACGCAATGAGCGCTGGTTTCTGGGGTTGGGGGGTCGCCTTGTAAAAATTCTGGGGGAAGGGAGGGGGGATGGGAGGGGCGCAGGGTAGGTGGGAGGGGACACAGTTTCACAGCCGGGGGGGGGGGGCTGTGGCGCTGGTTGCCATAGGAAGGGGTTTGGGTACGTCACCATGTCAAGTTCCGCAGCACCTGTTCTGATATAAAGGGAGGGGCGGGGGCGTGAGCCTTCTGGACCCACGATTCTGTGTTCTTAAACACAGGGCCATGATGGCCAAGTCCCGCACAAATGCCCCTACCGCTACATCAGGATGGCGGTCATTGATGGCAGTGGTGTGTGTCCAATGCCATGGATGTCATGCGTGACGAGTGATACGGGCAGGCAGGGCAAGTGACACAGGCAGTTGTCAGTGGGTCATGGCACAAGAGATTTTGAATAACCCCCCACACACTTGTAGCTGGCGTAGGAAGAGTCATTGCTGCCCATCGCGACACTCTGCCCGCAGCCCCCTTCGGTTCTGTGGTGATATGATTATCTCCAAGAGTATCGTGGTGATAGGGTGCAAAGCCCCCCATGAACTTAGGGTCGCGCATAAGCCTGGCACCCCCGTCTGAGTCATTCTTTATCCACGGAGTCTAGTTGCTGGGGATGAACACAGGCAGCGCTCGTGCACACCAGGCGTGGGCTGTGCAGGCTTTCCTGTTTGTCTCCGAATGGAGTCTCGTGTTTCACTGGTTTCACGCGGCCTCGTGTTCGACCCCTTTCGTCACAACTATGTAAGAAGACATTGGAGGCTTGCTTGTGTTGCCAACCTTTTCTTGGTGCAGCATTGCGGATTTCAATGCGCAAGACAACGCTGGGAAAGTAGCTTAAAGCCCCTTGGAAGTCAAGATGAGGTAGAGCCTATTTGCAGTATTGTACCGTTCAGCTGGATGACGTGAAAATACCGTAGCTTACAGTGTCTGAAGGTGTCATAGAAGGTGGGAGATCTGCAATCTGCGCGCCCGTGCGCAAGTAGGTTTTGCCCCAAAGCCGAGGTCTGCAACCACGGCCAGCAAGTAACGCCCCCACAAGATGAGTGGAGACGCGGTTTCCCCATACAGTTGAAGTCCCCATCCACCACCGTCCACCCCGGGGGGGGGGGGGGCGTTACCCCCCCCCCTATGGGGGGGGGGGGTACAGCCCGAAAAAAATCCCTATGTGTAAAAAAAGTTTGACCCCCAGTTTTTTTCTAAAGAACACCACACTAACCACCTCTTGGAACCCAGTGGTTGCTATTTCATATGGTGTAAGTGTAGCCTACATAATGCTTTGAGGTCCCCAAACATTCCCCATTTTGGTGGTACAAATTTGGTAGCCCTACATATCCCAGTCGGCCCACAGTTCAGCCACCACAAAGCGAGGGTGCTGGCCGTGGGGCCCCAAGAGTTTTGGCTTGGGGTAAAATTGGTCAAAATGGCTTTCCGGTTTTTCTAGGAATAGTAGCAATAGCACAGGTAGCAAACTAGGTGTGGCATAGGTGAGGGTTCGGCCATAGCACAAGTAGCAAACTAGGTGGGGCATAGGTGAGGGTTCAGGAACCCTCCTTTGCATGCCATACTGCTTCATACCATTCCCTTGTTGCAGGTTTTTTTTTCACGACCCCAGTTGAATTGGCAACGTTTCAAATGTTTTTGTGCACAAGCAATGTTGAACCCCAATGTGGGCCTATTGGACATTGGTGGGGTGCAATGTAGTGGCATTGTGAGCCCATTCGGCGTGATGGACCTTCTTGTCTTGGGCGCCACTACCTCATACTGGATATCTACAACGTTGCTGACAACGGCATTGTCCTCAACATATGTGCCGGTCATGGGGTACACCCTCCTAGAGGCCGTTTGTGTCGGAAGAAACCACTTGGATCACACACGGTGGCGGGTTGCGTGCTAGTTGCACCGGTACGTCATTCCAGGTCCTCAAGTTGTTGGATTTCACCTCTTTTGAAGACATGTAATTGATTTCTTGGGATAAAGCCAAGGAAACTTTACTCCGCCTTGCAACCACCCCTCCTCCACCAACCGCGCGCTTTTGCTTTTTGATGGAGCACGAGGGTTTCCTGATTGGTGTGGGGAGCAAGCATGACCGATGGTTTTATGTTGATGTACAAGGATCTCCCCGGGCTCCAAGTGGTGGTGCACTCTACACCGAGTTTTCCACTCTTGCGGAGCTCGTCGACATTATGCTACTTCCCGATGGTTTGGCACGGAGTGCCACTTCACCCAATGAAGCCCAAGCGTGCCAAATGTGGACAGTTACGGCTAGGGCCAAATTTTTTCCAGGCATAGTTGCCAAGGGCACACTTGGCCGTTGTATTGTTCAAGACATCCTTGGGAAGCTTACTCAAGATTGTGTAGTTATTCCATTGATGCTACAATCTGCACATATCATCGCCACTCCTTCTCATGTGCATGAAGTGTTGCGCACCCTGGGGGTAGTGCAAATGCAACCACTTGCACCACTTACGTTGTAAGCACCCATGCCCCCAAGTATTTGTTCGGCTTCTGCTACGCAAATAGTGCGGCTTGGCAGCAAGAATACCAGAAGGCTTATAATGCTTCTATTGGTGACCATCTCCATTGTGTGAACCGGCTTTGGATCTCCATTGTGTGAACCGGCTTTGGATCTCCATTGTGTGAACCGGCTTGGATCTCCATTGTGTGACCCGGCTTTGAATCTCCATTGTGTGAACCGGCTTTGGATCTCCATTGTGTGAACCGGCTTGGATCTATATTGTGTGAACCGGCTTTGGATCTCCATTGTGTGAACCGGCTTTGGATCTCCATTGTGTGAACCGGCTTGGATCTCCATTGTGTGAACCGGCTTGGATCTCCATTGTGTGAACCGGCTTTGGATCTCCATTGTTTGAACCGGCTTGGATCTCTATTGTGTGAACCAGCTTGGATCTCCATTGTGTGAACCGGCTTGGATCTCCATTGTGTGAACCGCCTTGGATCTCCATTGTGTGAACCGGCTTTGGATCTCTATTGTGTGAACCGGCTTTTGATCTCCATTGTGTGAACCGGCTTGGATCTCCATTGTGTGAACCGGCTTGGATCTCCATTGTGTGAACCGGCTTTGGATCTCCATTGTGTGAACCGGCGTTGGATTTCCATTGTGTGAACCACCTTGGATCTCCATTGTGTGAACCGGCTTGGGATCTCCATTGTGTGAACCGGCTTGGATCTCCATTGTGTGAACCGGCTTTGGATCTCCATTGTGTCAACCAGCTTTGGATCTCCATTGTGTGAACCGGCTTGGATCTTCATTGTGTGAACCGGCCTTGGATCTCCATTGTGTGAACCGGCTTTGGATCTCCATTGTGTGAAGCAGTTAGGATCTCCATTGTGTGAACCGGTTTGGATCTCCATTGTGTGACCCGGCTTCGGATCTCCATTGTGTGAAGCAGTTAGGATCTCCATTGTGTGAACCGGCTTTGGATCTCCATTGTGTGAACCGGCTTTGGATCTCCATTGTGTGAACCGGCTTGGATCTCCATTGTGTGAAGCAGTTAGGATCCCCACGGTGTGAACCGGCTTGGATCTCCATTGTGTGAACCGGCTTTGGATCTCCATTGTGTGAACCGGCTTTGGATCTCCATTGTGTGAACCGGCTTTGGATCTATATTGTGTGAACCGGCGTTGGATCTCCATTGTGTGAACCGGTTTGGATTTCCATTGTGTGACCCGGCCTTGGATCTCCATTGTGTGAACCAGCTTGGATCTCCATTGTGTGAACCGGCTTTGGATCTCCATTGTGGGAACGGGCTTTGGATCTCCATTGTGTGAACCGGCTTTGGATCTCCATTGTGTGAACCGGCTTTGGATCTATATTGTGTGAACCGGCTTTGGATCTCCATTGTGTGACCCGGTTTTGGATCTCCATTGTGTGACCCGGCTTTGGATCTCCATTGTGTGAACCAGCTTGGATCTCCATTGTGTGAACCGGCTTGGATCTATATTGTGTGAACCGGCTTTGGATCTCCATTGTGTGAACCGGCTTGGATCTCCATTGTGTGAACCGGCTTGGATCTCCATTGTGTGAACCGGCTTTGGATCTCCATTGTGTGAACCGGCTTGGATCTCCATTGTGTGAACCGGCTTTGGATCTATATTGTGTGAACCGGCTTTGGATCTCCATTGTGTGAACCGGCTTGGATTTCCATTGTGTGAACCAGCTTGGATCTCCATTGTGTGAACCGGCTTGGGATCTCCATTGTGTGAACCGGCTTGGATCTCCATTGTGTGAACCGGCTTTGGATCTCCATTGTGTCAACCAGCTTTGGATCTCCATTGTGTGAACCGGCTTTGGATCTATATTGTGTGAACCGGCTTGGGATCTCCATTGTGTGAACCGGCTTGGATCTCCATTGTGTGAACCGGCTTTGGATCTCCATCGTGTCAACCAGCTTTGGATCTCCATTGTGTGAACCGGCTTTGGATCTCCATTGTGTCAACCAGCTTTGGATCTCCATTGTGTGAACCGGCTTTGGATCTCCATTGTGTGAACCGGCTTTGGATCTCCATTGTGTGAACCGGCTTGGATCTCCATTGTGTGAAGCAGTTAGGATCTCCATTGTGTGAACCGGCTTTGGATCTCCATTGTGTGAACCGGCTTTGGATCTCCATTGTGTGAACCGGCTTGGATCTCCATTGTGTGAAGCAGTTAGGATCTCCATTGTGTGAACCGGCTTGGATCTCCATTGTGTGAACCGGCTTTGGATCTCCATTGTGTGAACCGGCTTTGGATCTCCATTGTGTGAACCGGCTTTGGATCTATATTGTGTGAACCGGCGTTGGATTTCCATTGTGTGACCCGGTTTTGGATCTCCATTGTGTGAACCGGCTTGGATCTCCATTGTGTGAACCGGCTTTGGATCTCCATTGTGTGAACCGGCTTGGATCTCCATTGTGTGAACCGGCTTTGGATCTCCATTGTGTCAACCAGCGTTGGATCTCCATTGTGTGAACCGGCTTGGATTTCCATTGTGTGACCCGGCCTTGGATCTCCATTGTGTGAACCAGCTTGGATCTCCATTGTGTGAACCGGCTTTGGATCTCCATTGTGGGAACGGGCTTTGGATCTCCATTGTGTGAACCGGCTTTGGATCTCCATTGTGTGAACCGGCTTTGGATCTATATTGTGTGAACCGGCTTTGGATCTCCATTGTGTGACCCGGTTTTGGATCTCCATTGTGTGACCCGGCTTTGGATCTCCATTGTGTGAACCAGCTTGGATCTCCATTGTGTGAACCGGCTTGGATCTATATTGTGTGAACCGGCTTTGGATCCCCATTGTGTGAACCGGCTTGGATCTCCATTGTGTGAACCGGCTTGGATCTCCATTGTGTGAACCGGCTTTGGATCTCCATTGTGTGAACCGGCTTGGATCTCCATTGTGTGAACCGGCTTTGGATCTCCATTGTGTGAACCGCCTTTGGATCTCCATTGTGTGAACCGGCTTTGGATCTATATTGTGTGAACCGGCGTTGGATCTCCATTGTGTGAACCGGCTTGGATCTATATTGTGTGACCCGGCTTTGGATCTCCATTGTGTGAACCAGCTTGGATCTCCATTGTGTGAACCGGCTTTGGGTCTCCATTGTGTGAACCGGCTTTGGATCTCCATTGTGTGAACCGGCTTGGATCTCCATTGTGTGAACCGGCTTTGGATCTCCGTTGTGTGAAGCAGTTAGGATCTCCACGGTGTGAACCGGCTTGGATCTCCATTGTGTGAACCGGCTTTGGATCTCCATTGTGGGAATGGGCTTTGGATCTCCATTGTGTGAACCGGCTTTGGATCTCCATTGTGTGAACCGGCTTGGATCTCCATTGTGTGAACCGGCTTTGGATCTCCATTGTGTGAACCGGCTTTGGATCTCCATTGTGTGAACCGGCTTTGGATCTCCATTGTGTGAACCGGCTTTGGATCTCCATTGTGTGAAGCAGTTAGGATCTCCATTGTGTGAACCGGCTTTGGATCTCCATTGTGTGAACCGGCTTTGGATCTCCATTGTGTGAACCGGCTTGGATCTCCATTGTGTGAAGCAGTTAGGATCTCCATTGTGTGAACCGGCTTGGATCTCCATTGTGTGAACCGGCTTTGGATCTCCATTGTGTGAACCGGCTTTGGATCTCCATTGTGTAAACCGGCTTTGGATCTATATTGTGTGAACCGGCGTTGGATTTCCATTGTGTGACCCGGTTTTGGATCTCCATTGTGTGAACCGGCTTGGATCTCCATTGTGTGAACCGGCTTTGGATCTCCATTGTGTCAACCAGCGTTGGATCTCCATTGTGTGAACCGGCTTGGATTTCCATTGTGTGACCCGGCCTTGGATCTCCATTGTGTGAACCAGCTTGGATCTCCATTGTGTGAACCGGCTTTGGATCTCCATTGTGGGAACGGGCTTTGGATCTCCATTGTGTGAACCGGCTTTGGATCTCCATTGTGTGAACCGGCTTTGGATCTATATTGTGTGAACCGGCTTTGGATCTCCATTGTGTGACCCGGTTTTGGATCTCCATTGTGTGACCCGGCTTTGGATCTCCATTGTGTGAACCAGCTTGGATCTCCATTGTGTGAACCGGCTTGGATCTATATTGTGTGAACCGGCTTTGGATCTCCATTGTGTGAACCGGCTTGGATCTCCATTGTGTGAACCGGCTTGGATCTCCATTGTGTGAACCGGCTTTGGATCTCCATTGTGTGAACCGGCTTGGATCTCCATTGTGTGAACCGGCTTTGGATCTCCATTGTGTGAACCGCCTTTGGATCTCCATTGTGTGAACCGGCTTTGGATCTATATTGTGTGAACCGGCGTTGGATCTCCATTGTGTGAACCGGCTTGGATCTATATTGTGTGACCCGGCTTTGGATCTCCATTGTGTGAACCAGCTTGGATCTCCATTGTGTGAACCGGCTTTGGGTCTCCATTGTGTGAACCGGCTTTGGATCTCCATTGTGTGAACCGGCTTGGATCTCCATTGTGTGAACCGGCTTTGGATCTCCGTTGTGTGAAGCAGTTAGGATCTCCACGGTGTGAACCGGCTTGGATCTCCATTGTGTGAACCGGCTTTGGATCTCCATTGTGGGAATGGGCTTTGGATCTCCATTGTGTGAACCGGCTTTGGATCTCCATTGTGTGAACCGGCTTGGATCTCCATTGTGTGAACCGGCTTTGGATCTCCATTGTGTGACCCGGCTTCGGATCTCCATTGTGTGAACCGGCTTTGGATCTCCATTGTGGGAACCGGCTTTGGATCTCCATTGTGTGAACCGGCTTGGATCTATATTGTGTGAACCGGCTTTGGATCTCCATTGTGTGAACCGGCTTTGGATCTCCATTGTGTGAACCGCCTTTGGATCTCCATGGTGTGAACCGGCTTTGATCTCCACTGTGTGAACCAGCTTGGATGTCCATTGTGTTAACTGGCTTGGATCTCCAAAGCAGGTCATTGCGGGGTAGGTGCCATACCCTGGCACCACGGCTGTGGCGTGTCCATGGTTTGATAGTGTGAAATGAAACGCCCGGGTGGAAAGATGGGCGTTGTGGGGCACAACGGACATGCGGCAACCATTGAACGGCCAGGACAAGCCATCCGAACCACGCAGGGTACATCACCTAGCACCATAAGGCAATAGACATGCACATGGTCGCAAGGAAACCGGAACGGCCGGGTGGGAAGATTGACGTCGTGGGGGCCACAGTAGACTTGGGGGGCGCCTCAAGCGCAGTGCGCGCGCAGTGCAGCGCGCAGTGCAACTATTTGGGCGTCTGGCCGCACTAGAGACCCATACTTTGAGATACTAGGGGCCCCTAGGGGCATCATGGTGACCCCTAGCGGAGGTTTTGACTTCTGATTTTGTCCTCCTTTGTTTGGGGACCCCCGAGAATGCAAGGGTGACATAGCATTTCTGCCCTCTTTTGGGCCCCAACCTTCCCGGTGCTATTGAGGAAAGTGAAGGGACATTGTATGGATTATGAGATTGGCTCCATGGATGGTGCATACAAGGGGCGCCTCCATGTGGCATGGCCATTTATCGGTCGAAAGACGTTGACCGAGCGGCAAAAGGAGTACAATGATGTTCATGGTTTCTATAGGGCACGCATTGAGCACTTGTTTGCACGCATGTGGCACTGGGGCATCGTAAGGAACATATGGAGGGGATCCGGTACGGAGTTGCATGAGTACGTGCGTGTACTCTTGCATTTGCAGCAATTTTTGATTCGAAGACAGGTGGAACAGAAAGACAGTTCTGTGTTCTTGAGGGTGGCGACCAATGCGCTGTTCATGGCTTTTCCAGTTGTGCATGATGTGTGTTATGTGAAGGGAAGGTAGTTTGCAGCTTTCTTGAGCTAGGGCAGTTTGGGTCACCTAATTCTAAGGGCGTTTCCAAGGGGTTTGCTTGGGGGCTCTTCGGGGGGAACATAGTCTAAAAGTAGCGCGCAGTGCGCGCGCAGTGCAAAGACTCCCCCTTGGGGCACCTACGGAACGGCCATGACGGGCGATTGTACCCACGCTGGGTCCACCGGTTGCTTGCCCGGGTTCTCGCCCCATGCACTGTGCATGGGGACTCTTAGCGCCAACAAGAGGCCAGGGTGGGGCGCTACAACACGATGCGTAGCCGGGAGTACTCGGGGGCCTTTGTGCCCTTAAACATAAATACCACCCGTGTCGGCAATGCACATTGTTTGCTAGTTCATGCCATTGTGCTGCGAAGCATGCCATGGAGAAGGGGCCACCGACGGCTGCATGTCGCAAATGGCATGTTGAACATGGGCTAGTACCCCGAATAGCCAAACAGAGGAATGCCAACGAGTGCCAAAGGCATGTTATGCGGTGGGAACACCGTGATTATGTGTGGTACGTGCAACATGGGAAGAAAAAGTTTTCTCTGTAAGACCCACTTTTTTTCGTAGCCCACCCCCCTTTAGGGGGGGGGGGGTCACCCCTGAAAAAAAAAACATCCCACCCGGTATCACAAAAATTTTTCTCCCCCACCCCCTGCATCCACCACGGCAATTCAGAACGCAATAAGTTCAGTCTCCTCGCCAATGGTGCGCGGCTGGACTCGGCATCGGGAACATAAGTAGATACAGTCAGCATCACCAGATGGCCTGGCAAACGCAGCTTCTTGACTGCATATCGGCTTCCCTGTGACCATCGTGCTGGACCCCACTCCCTTTGTCTCAGCACAGAAGCCTGTTTGCTTGTCGCTTTGCTTGACTTGTGTCGTGCTTCTGCAAGGGCGGGGGCGGGGATAGGGGGCACATGAACGGGGAATAGTTCAATGTGCCACAAGATTTTGAGCTGCAGTCCACCAGTCCAGAGTTCAGGCAGAACATTAGATGACCATTTGGTTGCCAATTTTTGTGATGCAAGTGTAGTTGCTCAGGGGGCACAGACGAAATGGGATGCCCCTGCCCACAACATATTGGTGTTAAAGTGCATTGAACCCAGCAGATCCAATCTCCACCTGCGCTCTGTTCCCCCTCTGCCCAGCAGAATATGATCAAAGCCAACACAGGTTGACGCTGAAACACATGTGTATTGCCGTGTAATAGGGGACGGAGACATAGATATGCCTCATTGACAGTAAGACATGGTTTCTTCCCTTGTGTCTCCTCGCATTTTCTAGTTGTGCTTGGACCTGGACAAATGTTGTGCCTTGTTCTTGCTGTGAGGGTGTGCAAGGGGTGGGGGTGGGGGGATGCAAAAGTTGTGCAAATAACTTTTGTTTTGTTCCTCACCAGATGAGCCGAACTTGAGAAGCCCTCCTGTGGTCTGGCATATCCAGTGATGCTGGAACCTGTACATACGTTTTGCACTGTGACTGTGTGAGGGGTGAACAAAGCAGGATGGGGGGGGGGTTTCGTCCCTGCTCTCAAACGAGAAAAGTAAGGAGAAGGAGGGCTTAACCAAGGTCCGCCTTTTCCAACCCCTTTGTAAAGGAAGGTACAGGTGGGACAATGCTGTTGTCGAATCATCGCAGCCCGACCTGAAACCCCATCCAACCTGGAGATATGACATATGCAACACTGCATCATACCTATGGGGACCAGGAGAGGTTGAGTTGCACCAGGTGCTGAGTTGGAAGTATGGCTCATGCAAGCAGCAGCAAAACAACACACTCCACGATCATTAGCTCTGAAGGATGATTTTGTTATTTTAATGTTTTCCCACGTGCTCTGCGGGTGAGCATGTGGAAGCAACCATCAAGGGTGACCAAGGCTCATGTGCAGAGGCGTGCTGGTTCTGCAATCAGTTTAACTGTCATGTTTAGCATTCATTCTGTGGCAGGGCTCAGTGGATGATATTGGCTGCACAAAGGTGCGCAAAAGCACACCCTTCCCAGTGCCACGCACAAGCTCAACCTTGTCTAATCCTAACGAACATGTGTTGGCCACAGGGCCGGCATGAGAATGATGAAGAGGAAACCTAATCAAGACTAGTCTGCGAGCCTGAAGGCAGAAACTGGCCCGATCCTCGGAGTTGTGTGGGTGCCCAATGGCGCTTTCTCAAGAACGGATGCACTGGTCGTGATCTGCAGCGCTTTGCCAGACATTTGGCGGACAATACCAGAGTGTTGCGGGTGTTTTGAGGGGGACAAGGCCCGGGCAGACGACCACCTCGAGACTATGGCTGAGCCCAACTACCCAACCATACCCAAATACACCAGTAATAGAATGGGGTGCCTGCCTGGGTTGGGCTTTGGCCGCTGAACACGTGCACTTTGAGAAGGTGGTTGCCCCATCTCGCTCCGTTGTGTCTAAGACGTTTGCGCCCCATCATTTCACAACAGATTTGTGACCCGGAGCATCTGTGCATCGCTTCGTTGCATGTGACTGTCGCTTTCTGGGGGTCTTGGGGCCCTGTGCTGACCCCATGGGGCTTTGTCTCAAGTGCAATGGCACGGGGCTGGAAAAGCGACGCTCAGCCGCCCAGTGTCCGCATTGCACCGGCGGACTTTGCCCACAGTGCGGCGGATCGAAGACCATCGATGGCGTCCGGGGCTGTAAACTCTGCCGTACTGACGACCGCTGCCGTTCGTGTGGGGGTCAACCTGTGCTGCACCGGGAGCGCGTGACCTGCACTCAATGTGCAGGCGAGAGCAAGTGTGACCAGGAGGTACAACTGCCCTTCATGCCCTCCTGCCCAGGGGTGTCCTCAATCGTTTTTTGTTGAGGACAGCCCCCACGGACCTGTTTTACTGGGTTAAGTAGCCACTTCTGCGCTGGGCACGCCTGAGACGGCAGGGGTTATGTAGCCACTTTGCCCACATGTGGGCCCTCAAGGCAGTAGGGGCGAAGTAGCCACTTCTGATTTTGCCTCCGCATTGGGTGCTGGGGACCCCCGAGACGGCAGCGGTTGTGTAGCCACTTCGCCCATACATGGGCCCTCGAGACGGTAGGTTTCAAGTAGCTACTTCTGATTTTGTCCCTGCGCTCAACGCTGGGGACACCCGAGACGGCAGGGGTTATGTAGGCACTATGCCCATATGTGGGCCCCCAAGATGGTAGAGGTTAAGTAGCCACTTCTGATTTTGTCTCTGTGCTGGACTCTGGGGCGCCCAAGATGGTAGGGGTTGTGTAGCTGCTTCTGATTTTGTCACCGCGCTCAGCACTGGGGACACCTGAGACGGCAGGGGTTATGTAGCCAGTTTGCCCACATGTGGGCCCTTGAGACACCATAAAGCAAAGAGCGTCCCCGTGAACGTTCATTCCTGTTGGCATGACAAAGGCGGTTTTTTTCTCTGCAGGATCCCCCTGCTCCTGCCTTCCCCCAATTTGGTCATCCCTGCATCTCATAACCCCCCCCCCCCTTTCTCCGCCCTCCCTGCCCTCCCTACCTTGCTCCCTCCCTCCATGCCTGCCTCTCCAATTTTGCCTCTGCATCTCCTGTACATGTGTTCCGTGACCTGGCCTTTGCTTAGTGCACCGTACACCCTTCCCCCAAGGATGCAGGGTGGGGGTGGGGTGGGATGGGTTGGGTCTCAGCTTGCTCCAAAGGCGGTGTCCCACGGCCTGTGTGACCTTACCTCACCGGCGCGACTGGGTCCCACCCAACCTTGGGTTGTCTGGTCTCGCAGCCGCCCAGACCGCTCACAATCCCTGAGCCAAGGTGCTGGCGAGAGGGAGATATCGCCGTGCGTGTGTGTGTCAGTCGCTCGCACCCTGGGCCTGTGGGGGGGTTCAGGGCACATGGCCAGAGCATAGTGGCACACCTTTGTTCTTCTCCAGCGGGCTGTGGTCCTCCTGTTTGCGGGCGGGGGGGGGAGGGGTGCCCGGTGCTCCGTGCCCCAGCAGCGGGGCAGGGGAGTCTGTGGGTGGGGTGACTTGCAGCTTCCTCTAGCCCAGAACTGAACCCCCGAGGGGTAGACAGGGCGTGTGGTCTAAGGCGCTCCTTCCCAGAGGGTCACAGGCGGCGCTGCACAGAGTGCCAGACCGGTCAGGGGCGGCCTTCGAGGGTGTGCTCAGCACTTCCCTGCCCCAGGAGCACTCAAGGAAGCGGAGCTCCCAGTGAGCCTGCTGCGCCTTGGTCACCTCAGACAAGACGGGATCCCGAGGGTTACACTGCTCGCCGACCCCTCATGGTACGGGGTGGGTTGGGTGGGTTCAACTACCAAAAAAGTTTGTTTGCATCCAATTTTTTGCCCTCTATTCTATTTGATTCAACTCTATTCCATTCTTTTCCTGAGAGGCTTTTTTTTTGGTTTCGGGTGGGTGTGCTTCGGCCGGGATGGGTGACCCCCCCCCCCCCCTGTGGCTAAGCTGGAGACATATTGCGCACGGAGCCGCTCAGAACTGAGTCAGTCTGCCATGAGGTCAGGGTCATGCTGGTTATTTGAAAGCCTCACATCATGGCCTAAGCAAAGCCCTGCTCGTCCCGCACCCTTGTCGTGGGATTCCTTGCGGTGCAGTCATCAAAACAGGATGCAGTCCTGAGTCCGGGTCCGGGCCCAGCAAGTCACGGTGTCGATAGAGTATCCCTGAATGCCTCAAATTGCCGCGGAGAGCACCTCAGGCGCCCAAACCCAACCCCAGCCCTGCCTCTCCTGGCCTCTCTCTCTCGGGGCGCTCGCTGCCTTGTCGCACTCCATATCTCCCCGTCCTTCTTCCCAGCCACTGACCATTCTGTTGCTTCTCGCTCACCCTCTGCAGTGTCCGTGCCAGCCCGGGAAGCAGCCACTGGACGTGCCGGAGCCGACGGCGTTTACCATCCCTGACCGTTTTGATCCTGCCGTGAATCTGCTGAGTGTGTTTGGGACGGATGACGGGGGACGGTGGTACGGGGGCGTAAAAGATGGCACCTCCGCCTTGCAGCCGCATCGGATCAGCAAAATGTACCTGCTGCTCGGTACGTTGCGTGCACGTCGGGCTGCAGTCATGCGCGATGATGGCCTTGGGGCACGCACACGGGTACTGGGAAACTCAACAGCCGTCGCCTTCCACTGGGGGGCACCTGGGGGCAAGGGGCTCAGCATAGGGGCTGGCTCAGTGTAGTTCTGGAGAGGGGGGCTCCGGAAGGGGGAGGGGGGTGTTAAAAGTCCCTTTTCGATTCCTTTTGGCAGATTGGATTCCCCATTGAAGTCTGAGCATCGCCCACACATTGCGGCTCCAAATCACCTCGCAGAGGTTCTCAGATCAAAGCCAAGCAAGCCCGCATATGGGGGAAAACGCCACATACCCCCCCTTTTTTGGGCCTATGCAACGTACCCTACCTCAATCGATGACCACACACACCGCCAGCCACACACAACACCTCCTTTCCCACCTCCGATCCTTTCACGCCCAGCCCTAACCGTGACCAGCAGGTCTGACCGACTGAGTGCCAGCCTTTGAGCAAGGACCTGATGGCAAGGTGAAGGTTACCAGTAAGTAGAATGCAAGCCAGAGGTTTTGGCTGACAAAACACGACCAAGCAAAGAACAATTGAGCCCGGAGGAGAGCTGTATTATACTTTCAGCTGATTGGAACTGCCGAACATTGCTGCATATGCCTACCAGGACGTGCATGTGTGGAGCGCTCTTTGACCTGCGTGCGGCCTTTTGGGGCCTATGCAACGTACCCTACCTCAAGGGGTTGTATTGTTTGCTTGTTTCCTTGTAAAATCATTATTTTGTCCAATAAACGCATCCCCCAATGAGTTTTTGGTCCGGACCCCCCCCCCAGACCCCCTCAGATGGGAGGGAGGGTGTTGGGAAGCACTCGGGAGCAGACTGCAAGCGACTGTGTGGCCCAGGCCTCGAAATTGGTGGACGAGGTCCGTCGCAAAGTGTGCGCTGTCTGCGCAGCCCGAACTCGAAACGTGCAGGTCCCAAAGTCGTTGTTATTTCTGGGGAGCCGAACGGTTCATTGGCTGGGGAAGAGGCGGCGCCCAAGCCATCGACCATTGGGGGGGGGCTGGGGGGCGGGGCCCGCACAAAGGAGCCCCGTGACCGAGCTCATACAAAAGGCCGGCGGTGTTGGGGGCCCGAACCGTGGCAACGGGGCTGCAAGATCGGCCCTCGTGCGTGGCCGCAGTGCAGTGGCTGTGGCCGTCGTGACTGGAAAGCGGAGTAACACGTGCATTAGTTTGAGTGGCCATAACACATCGCTCTGCATTGAGATGCTGCCCCCAGGCAGTAGCGCCAGGGGCACTCGTGTTCTGAGGATTCCGTCCAGGCGGCCTTTGACGCGAGCAACCCCCACCCCCTTTGTCTGAGATACGCTTGTCCGACATACGAAGGGCGTACGTACCGCATTGATTTTGTTTAACCGAATGTGATTCGGTCCCAACGCGTAGATGTGGGCACACGGGGCTCGGGTTGTGTGCATTCTCGACGATTGGCTCCTGCGGGCTCGACCGTTTGCCTGAGGGGCCGCCCGACGCGCGCCCTTTGACCGACGCACGTGTGCGAGCCCGTGGCTCTGTGCGCGCAGGACGGGTCCGGGCCGCCGGGAGCGACGCCACCGGGGCCTTCGAACTGGACGGGGAACGGGAGGAGGACCGCATCAGATTCCAGAAGAAGTACTACCAAAATGAGGCGCGTGCCGCGGAGGTGCACCAGTTCGAAGGTATGGCCATGTCTCAGTTCGGGGGCAAAAGCCCCCGACTCCACGAAACAGTGGGGGCCCCGGAGCGACGCGCGTAGGGGGAGGTCCAGAGGAAGAAAGACCCAAACCCGAGATGCAGTTGGCGACGCACAGGCACGGGCACAGGCACGCAACAGGAGGTCAGGAGGGAGGGAAGGGTGTGTGTGGGTTGATGCATTATGCGCTTGCTGCGTCCTCATGGCCCTGTCTTTGCATTTCGCCCTCCGGTGCCCCGGGGGGAGGGGGGGGAGGCAGCAGGTGCTTGCACATCACCCCCCTTCACCACCGTTTCCTGTTTCATGATGCAACAGGGGCCTCACCAGGGGGCTCCGATCGCTCGGGGTGTCACACCACTTCGTTTTGATAGCCCTGCATCCCTGAGGGCAATAGGGGCACCTTTGCCTGGTCCAGTGAGACACATCCGACTGGCAGACGGGCACTGTGAACGGAACTTGCAGAACACTGACCTTGTTTGGCACAAAGAGCTTCAAGAACCGGGTCGCAGAGGAAGGGGCATTTCTGGCGCTATGCCCCTCTTGAAGACCGCAGGACATCACGTCTCCTTCGTCACGGTGTCGCTAATCGACTGCCCTCTTTCGTCTGTGCCCGACAACGTGTTGAGTTGCTGTTCTTGCGGCTGCCTCACGCCGTGTCTCCTCTGCCCGATCTGTGCGTGCTTTGGGTGCTGCCGCCGCTGCACGCCTTTGGCCCTCCGCCAGAGCCACCCCTCCCCCTGCCAAGCACCGGGTCCAGCCCATGGGATGCGTGTCCGGGGGTCAGGGAGTCAGACCGTTTGCCCCACAAACCGTTCTGCCTCAACGACAAACGCGCTTCATAACCGACCGGCGGGTGTACCTCCCCCACACTCCCCTCCTTTGCACCGCACGATGCCGGCAGCAACGACACTGCCGACGGGCGTGGACCGGCCCTGACAATGCCGACCGGTAGCCAGGACGTGCAAGCCCGGCTGATGGGGTATTTCTTTTTTCCCCCCCACCCACAGTCTGAGGTCTTGGGTTGCAGGACTGCGGCTACCCGACGGCGGTTGGAGGTTAACCGACGGCGATTGATGGTCAACCGGCGCCGGTCGGCCGGTAACCCACAGCAGCTTCTGACCAGCCGGCAGGGAAGTATTGGAATGGCCGTACACCGGAGGAGGAGGAGGGGGGGTTACCCCCCCCTGGACCCCCCCCCTCCAGACCAAAGTGACCATCGTGGGAAAAAACGAAATTTACCATTGGGAAAATGTGGTCGGGCCATTTTTGGTACACAAAAAAATTTGGGCCCCAGAATCCCCCCCCCCCCCCCTCACCCCCCTTCTGTCACTTCCCTGCCAACCAGCGCTCTCTTGAGGCCCAGCTGCCAGAGTTCGCCAGTGCTTTTGGGGGGCCGGGGGGCAAGGACAGCCCTGCGTGCACGACTGGCAGAGACGTGAGGTTGGCGAGCGCGGTTGGCGGTTCCGTGAAAACGGTTGGTGGTTGAACAATGGTGCCTTCCGACAACGACTGGTCAGCATTGTTAGGGAATCGATGATAGAATGAATGGGCGTACCCCCCCCCCCCTGTATAAGCTACGCCAATGTACGGAATTATTACGGTCCCTACGCCTACTGTAGCTTGGACAAGGGCGTAGCTTATACAGGGGGGGGGGGTACTCGTGCGTAGGCGCTGGGCTGTTGAGCCGGGCCCCGATCGGTCCCGTGAACCGCTACACTCTTGGCCCTGGCCGGCCCTGCCGTGCAACACTCGATGCCGTCGGTTCTTCAGGCGGGAGGGTCGGTGTCTTCTGCACGATGTCCGTCTGGCAGCTGCTGCGCGGTGAGAGGCAGGCCCACCAAACTGCTTTGGCAGACACCAGTGACCGCTTTGGCAGCCACGTGAAGCCCACTTCAGCCCCTCACCCCCTCAAGTAAACCCCCCCCCCTCCCAAACCCGCAATCCGTGAGCAGCCAACCCATTTCGAGGGGGTCCCTGTGTGAAGTGATGTCAAGTGCTGACTCCGTCTGCGCTCAACTCAGGGACCTGACGCCGCGTGCGGTTCTCCGCAGTGAAGTAGAAAAGAGCCGTTCAAGAGATTGCGGGTGCTGATGACCAGCCGTCCCGTATTCTGCACCGGTGGCTTTTTTTTTCCTGAATGTTCCGGACGATCACGCCCCCTTTACTTTCTCAAATTGTGGCATTGCACTCTGCACGGAGGGCGACCTAAATGGACCCCCCTACAGCGCCGGATGTCTTGGGCGGTGCATACAGAGCCCACTGGTTGACCGCCCGGAACCCCGCCCCACCCCCATGGGGCTCCCATGGCCCAGCCCCAGGGAAGTATTAGAACGGCCGTACACCGTAGGAGGAGGGGGGCCAACCCCTGGACCCCCTCCCCTCCAGACCATCGTGGGAAAAAACGAAATTTGCAAAAGGGAAAATCTTGTGGGGCCATTTTTGGTACAAACTTTTGGGTCCCAGACCCCCTTTCTGATACTTCCCTGCCCAGTCCCTTGCCCGCCAACTCCGCAATGTGTCCGCGTCGTGTGACCGGGTCGGCCCCAGCGCTGCACGACGGCGTGTTGCAGGGACGATCGGATGGGTTGATGGCTGTGTGCGGACCATGACAGGGACAGTGCGTGAGGCGGGGACCGGGCGTCCGGTGGGCGACTTTGCGTTCTACAACACCGTGGCCTGTCAGTTTGATAAGGCAGAGTGTACACGGCATGCGCAGTACGGCAACATGGAGAGGTATTTGCCTGGCTCCTCGGGTCGGCAGGGCTTCCTGGGGGAGCCTTATGCTGCTTTGCAGGGCAGGTTTGTGGTCCACTCTGGTCTACTTGGGGGCCTTCACTAGGGGAGGGTAAATCTGGGGTTAAGGTCGGGAGACTCAATTCAAAGGTAGCGCGCCCGGCAAACATTCTCCCCCGTCCTTTCGTTTCACCGGCATGCACGGCATTTGGCGCCCTTGATCCGTGAACGTTTGCCTTTCATCTTGAAACCTGGAATCGAACGCACGCCTTGTCATTGCACAGCCCTGCCTCGTCACGGAATCCCCCCCTTCCTGCCCTGGGCCCTGGCTTCCCGTGCCTCCCATACCCTGACCCACTGGCATGTGGTCACCACATCAGACGCCAGAATGGGGGAGGGGGGGGGGGGGGGCAAGGCCGGGAGGGGGCCGCGACGTTTGGCTGCTGCTAAAGCATTCTCCTCCAGAAATGCGGGCCTGGCGGCTGAGACGCATTACCCTCGAGTATCAAGCGACAACCCCCCCTCTTCCCCCCCCCCGCTCCTATGGCTCACACACATATGACATCAAGTCCCGGCAGCGAAGTTTGCCGGGGATCAAGACAATCACTCGCCGGGTCCTCCACCGCAGCTCAGCCGCTTTGGGGCCCCTTCGGTCTCGTTTCGGCGCGTTTTGTGGCTTGGCAGCAGCACTGCCCCTGTGGTGTCCACTCTCCGCTCTGATGCCACCAGACGCCTACAACGCCTCCCCACAGCCTTGAGGCCATGCGGGTGCTTCCAGCTCCTCCCCAACCCACTTTACGGCCATTAATCAATGGAATCATGGCACAAACTGCGGGGTCCCATGAGATGCAGCGGACCATATACCCCCCTTTCCCCCCGCCCACACAGGGCCGTGCGTCACCACCACAACGCAGGTGTTCCCGTGTCGTTGGGGCAGCCTGAAAAATGGACATGCCTCCCTCTAAAACGCTCAAGAATCATGTGTTTGCTTTCCAATTCAACATCGGGGCACCCCACGACTGGCGGGGGGGCAAAGCAAATGAACCACCCCCCCCACCCCTGCCTCCCAAAAAAACGTGAATGAATGTGCACGTGTTCTTATGGTCATTCACTCGGACCGCCCCCCCTCTCAGTGTTGAGCTGGACAATGAAAAAATGAATTTTCGCCTTCCACTGGGGGGCACCTGGGGGCAAGGGGCTCAGCACAGGGGCTGGCTCAGTGTAGTTCTGCACCCCAACACTTGTGGTGTGGGGATGGGGGGCTCCGGAAGGGGGGGTGGGGTGTTAAAAGTCCCTTTTCGATTCCTTTTGGCAGATTGGATTCCCCATTGAAGTCTGAGCATCGCCCACACATTGCGGCTCCAAATCACCTCGCAGAGGTTGTTAGATCAAAGCCAAGCAAGCCCGCATATGGGGGAAAAAGCCACATACCCCCCCCTTTTTGGGCCTATGCAACGTATCCTACCTCAAGGGGTTGTATTGTTCGCTTAACCCGTTGGAAAATCATTGTTTTGTCCAATAAACGCATCCCCCAATGAGTTTTTGGTCCGGACCCCCCCAACCCCACCCCTCCATTTGAAAGCCGCTTTTTTCAGGGGGGGGGGGGCAAAAGTGTCATAAAAACGACACGCCCCCCATTTTGGGGGGTCAAAAATCATGAATCTTTTGGTTTTTTTTTATTTTCAGCCAAAAAAGTGCATTTGTGTCCCGACTCCATAGGGTTTGTGTGGAGCGGATTCGGACGAGCGCGCATGCAGTTTATGCAGTTTCCAGTCATTTTTGCTATGTCGGCGTTTTTGGCACCCTTAGTGACCCCTTGGTACGCACTCTCAGGGGTGCAAGTGGGGATGTTGTGACAGCATATGCCTACTAGGATACAAAAGGACGATTTTTGCGGGCTCTCCCATGGGATTGGTACACAACCTGCTAATGCAGTTTTTCTCCCAGGGCAGCTCAAAAATCAAAGTTTCCGAAACCCATGTTTTTGATATGGTGACCAATCACAATGACCATCCAAGCGATGTAAAGCATGTTTTTGGCAGTATTTATGTGCTTTTCACCCTATTTGGGTGTGCATTGCTCGGGGTAGATTCTCTGCAAGGTGGACTTGCCGAAGGCAATAGATTGCATTGGAAGCAACGGCGAATGCCTCAGGCCGCTTCTTGTTTAGCACAAATTGCACCCAAGGGCCGGCTCCTGTGAGGGGGTGGGTGTCGCCTATTGAGCTTCTCCCTCCCCCCTCCCCCCCGGGTTGGAGATCATTGTGTTGCTTTTAATTTGGTTGGTTGGTTGCGGGGGGGGGGGGACCCTATATTCACCCTATCAATACTGGAGAGCACCCTCTGAACTTGACGAATCATGGGAACTGCTGCAGGTGAAGCCTCTGCCGGCGCCCGCAGTGGAGTGGATGCCCCAAGAGCAGTGATGCTGAAGTGGTAAGCAGTGAGACCGATATTTCACTGTCACCCACAAACCCGCAACCGGGGCCCACATAAAAGACATGACACTGGACACCGCTCTATTGCATGAGACCCAAACTGCCTTCATGGCACCCTTCTCACACCCCACCAGACAGGGGGTGTGAGATGGGACAATCTGGCGCGTCAGCACCATCGCCTCTCGTACACCCGCATTGACCACGCACACCACACAAACAATGCAAACAGCACTGACCGCCCACCACCCACAGCATGCAAACGACACTGGCCACCGCCCACCCACCCAGACCATGTAAATAATGCTGACCGCACACACCAACAGCACACACCATGCAAACCCCACTGACCGCGCACACCGCAGACACCATGCACATTGCACATTGCACTGATCACACACACACACACACACACACAGAGCGCTCACTGGCATGTACCACACACTCACGAGGTGTTTCAAAATTATGGGCTGCTGCGCCAGTTTTTTCGGCGCCACGAACGGTATCCTTCAGGGCTGCCCGCTAAGTGTCATACTTATCAACCTGATGACCAGCGTATGGAAGCGTGTGCTGGATGCCCAGCAGCAAGGCATTAGAGTCACAGTGCAGCGGCTTCCCCCCGGGGACCAGCCAGCGCAGGCCCTGCATTACATTTTGACTGCCCTAGGGTATGCGGACGACACCTATGGGTTCGCTGCAGGGAACTCCACACTCACCCCACTGCTGGACTGCACCTCCACCTGGCTGGACGACACAGGACAGGGTGTGAATGCCAAGAAGTCGGTCGGTTTTTCGTCGGATGAACGACATCCAGTGCGAGCTGCACTGCAGGGGGTGCCTTTTCCCGTTTCGTCCGAGTTCAAATCACTGGGCGCAGGTGTTCGCACCACTGATGCCACCTGCTCAGGGCCGCTCATACTGAAACGCATCTCCAAGGCCTGTAGTCTGCTCGACAGGGTACATGGTGCACAGGGGAATTTTGAACGCCGGTGTGATGTCATCTCCACGATGATAACGGCCACAGGACTGCATGCAGCGGAGATAGTGCCCCTACGGCCTAAGGACCTGCTGCCCTTTGAAGCAAAGGTCATGAAGACCATATGGGGCCCATCCTGACCGGGCAGGGCCAAAGAAATTTTCTTTACGCTGCTTTGCAAGGGACACAGGATTGCGCCGACCCTAGTGCTCAAATATCACCGTATCCTCTGGCTGGCACAAATGTGCCGCACCAGGGGGGCGGGCCAAATCACCGCACAGGCCATGTGGGAAACGGCCCAAAACCACAGAGGGTCTGGCCCCTTTGGGCGGGCCATGCATACAGCGCACGAATGTGGGTGGGTGGCCACACAAGGGTGGTGGGGATGGACAGTACCTGGACGAAACGACCCCCTCCTCCTTTATGGAGACAAAAACACAGTGCAGCACGAGGTGCGTGAGCAACTCCGGTCACAAATGTTGGACAGCCTAGTACAGCGGCGTCCCCGGCTTTTTACGGGAGCGCACTACACCACGTGCCGGCGCCTGGTTCAGCCCAGCATAGCGACCTTTGCCACAGAGCTACAGCGTTCCATACTGCGGGGCATCCTTTCCGGAGCCACCTGGATAGCCCTCCGGGCTTATCAACGTGGCATGAGAGCCACATCCACATGCCCGTATTGTGGCAACGCTCCGGAAAACGAGGAGCACATTTTTTGGCAGTGTTCAGCCTGGAGCGCAGTGCGGGACACTCACCTGCCGGGCATCAAGTCGGCGGCAGCGCAAGTCCCAGACCTTCCCCTCATGGACCAGTGGGCCCCATGCTTACGACTTTGTGGACTAGCCCCAGAGCTGGACCCAGACAGTGTCAAGTCAGGGACAGCGCTAGCTTTCCTGACAGCTCTGCACAATATGTTAGTGGCCGTTTTGCAGGCCCGCAAGTTACGAGACACGCAATCCCCCATGCTTTTTAGGGGGTCGAGCCTCTCACAGCAGCTTCGGCAGTACCCGTACCACCAACTGGTGGGACCCCTCCCCAAACCGGAAGACAAGGGGTTACTTCTTTTACGCACCCCCAAGAAAGTGGAATGGCAGTGGGAAATGCCCTTTTTAGCAGATCTGCTGCGATGGCTGAGGGAGCTACACTAGGCCCCAGAACCTGGCACAGTAACGATCCTGGAACTCACGCTGGACTTTGAAGAGTTTGCGCAACGCACTCTCCCACACGCACCACAGGCGAAGTTCAAAGGCACAACCCTCTCACTACAGGAGAGAGGTCGGGTCTTGCGACTGGCAATGGCAAATGCGCAGCGCCTGGTCACCAAAGGCCACCTGCATCCTGCGCGTGTGGTCACACGCTGCAGCTCTTTAGTCCCTCTGGGGGGGCCAGCACTCTGCGGCCTGAATAGCCGCCCCTATTTTACTTGCCGCAGTGCCATGAGCACACACATTCAGCAGCTAGCAGCATACTGTGAGCGCACGTGGGCCACCAAGGTTGGTCTCAGCAGAATACACAAACTGCGTCCATTCACACACAGGCCACGCAGAACTGCGCAGGAAGAGGAGGAGCATCGACTGCAGCGTGCACTCCAGGGGAATCTGCAGTTGGGACTGGCTCCGTCCTCGGAACAGACTACTTTTGCCAAAGGGGGGGGGGCTGCTCCTCCTTTGCAGCTGACTTCTTCCTTGTGATAGGGGATGGGAAGCTTCCGCAGCGCCCCTACACCGGAACACGCAGGCGCGCGAACACACACAGGGCGCCACAACCAGCGCCGCCGGCTGATTCGTCTCAGTGTGCCCAGCACTCGGCTACCGCGTGCACGACCTGCAAAAGACTTCGGCGCACAGCTGAAGCGTGCTGTGCGCTGGGACACCACGCTGATGACCATATAGCACGCAGGCCACAACTGCAGCTATGCCCACTGCATGGCCTGCCACCATGCCCGAGGTGCACACTCAAGCACAGGGGAGTGTGCCACTGCTGTCAGCGGGGACACCATAAAGTGTGCACCCCAGTGCCGGTGCACCGGAAGCGCCCACTTACACAGTCGCAACTGCCCAACAAACGACCACGCCCGCAAGGGTCTGCACGTATCTCCACGGGTCTGCTGAGGTCCCCACACCAACCCCCCACCCCTCTAGCCCCCAAACGCAGGAGGCTGAAGTCACCCCCCCCTCTGTCCCCGCCAGCCCCAGTTCCACGGGGGCTGGAGGAGACCGTGGCCGAGGATGTCGCACGCCCGCTTTTCGTGACGAGGCACGGGAGAGCAAACACTCTGGATACCTAGCCAGCAAAATACAGAGGTTCTGATTCCGCAGAAGGGAGGGAAACAACGTCACAAAGAGGCCTCAGCAGACCTGAGCCAAATGAGGCGTCCAGCCCCACGCTGCACAAGGATCCACCTCTAAAAGTAGAGATCACACACACACACACACACACACACACACACACACACACAATGCAGCCATACACAGGGGAAAAAGACTGCTTCAACAAAAATCATGTCGGGTTAAGTCCCAATTCCAGAAATTGCATTGATTCAAGCATTCACATCAGTGAGTGAACGGTGTGTAGCACTGATACAAATGCAGGGTGACGTCAACAGAGGAAGTGACTTCGGGGCAGGAAATCATTGGGGTTGTGGTTTACACTTATGTCTGATAATGTTAATGTTAATGTCAATAGACGAATGGTGCTACAACCTGGGTTCATCCAAGTTTTCCCTCTCCATCAGCCAGCGCTTTGGTGTGGCGTCTCACTGACATTGCTAACTTCCGTGAGGGGCTCGCTGCACCAAGGGTCCATTCGCCGTATACCACACGCACCACACACCAGCAGAAGCATGCACACTGCGCTGGCCACGGACACCCACACCACACAACCCATGCTGACCATGCATACACCACACACCATGCAACCCCATTGACTACACGCACATGCACACACACCACCACACCACAGCACACTGCCTGTGCACCACACCACACTGCAAATCCGCACACAATGCAAACTGCGCTAACCACCCACACCGTGCCGACTGCACTTACCAAACACATCTCACACACTGTGCAACCGCACTACCACACACAAACATGGGAAGGGCTGTGGGCCAACCCCGAAGACACATAGCGCCCCAGGCCAACCCCCATCGCTGAACGCCGTAATGTCTCTGATGGGACTTCGGGTGCGCACCGTAATTGCATCTCTGTTCTTGTCCAGTGGGTTTGCCTGTCCAGCATGTGCCAGATGTGACAAATGTGGGGGCCAGGGCTCACTGCCCAACCACGTCTGTCCCACGTGCAACGGATCCGGGAAGATGTGGCTCGAGCATCGATGTGCAGACTGCAAAGACGGCAGGTTCTTCTTCTTCCGACGCCGGTTTGTGTGTGATCATCCTGTCGTGACCCTGTGATGTCACTCCGGCGGTCGGACCGGCGGGTTGAGTCAATTTGACGGGGTGCGTCACTTTGGTGCAATGCTGCGGGTGGCGTGGGGTCGGGCTAGCGAAGCAGGTGGACACCTCCTTGTTTTTGAATCGTGTCTTCTTGTCGCCTCTCATTGGCATTTATTCGTACGTTTAGAAATCAGAGGTCAGTGAGGTGGATACATGCAAGAGTCCGATGTGTGGTTACTTTTGACATGTAATTGGTCCTAAACGTGTTGAAGGCGGCCCCAAATGGGTTCTGGAGCTGCATTTGGGGCCCGGGACAATCTTTGAAAACCGGGTTCCAATTGACCGCACATCGCCAAGTTCGCTCTTTCACACTGATGCATTGAGAGGCTGTGGCGGTCAGTTGGTGACAAACGCATGGTCATTTCTATGGCCAGGCCAACAAGTATTGCGGGTTTTGTTGCCATTTTCTGGATGCCATGCTTTCGGGTGGCGTCAAATCTTGTTCTGCAGCATTTGCGAGGCCACGCTCGTGCAGCACATCCTGCCCCAGCTGTGCAGCCCCCACGGGCACCTGCGGGCGCGGGCGGTGTGGGTGTGCGCGCAGTACCGGCGGGTGCAGTGGCGGGTGCCGGGGCACCACCACTCCGTGGTCACGGGGACGGTGGCCCTCATGCGGGATCCGGAGCTACCCGTGCGGGTGCAGGCGGGCGTCTGCATGACGGCCTGGGTCCGGCACAGGCCCGTGGGGCAGCCGCACTCCCTTCGACCAAACGCAGCTGCAAAAAACCGCAGCACAAGTTACGTCTGAGTGAAAAGTTGTCTCGTTGACAAACAGTACCACGCGCTTTACAATCCATCGGACCAATGGGGCCACCTTCTCCCCCATAAACAGCAAGACCCCACCTCGGCTCTCAATACTCAGGCACGACGCGGGTCCCGTAATTCAAAGCCTTTTGGTTTGGGAGTAGCAGCCCGGCTGGTGGTCGTGTAGCGCACAGCTGTGCCTCGCGTGTCATTCGCATTCAGGTGTGGGAAGTGTTCTGGGTCCAAGAAGGTGCCGGGCCCCATCCCCTGTGCAGCCTGCGGAGGTGTGTGTCTGTTGTTTCGCAGGCAGGGGCGAAGGTGCGAGTCGCTACAACGACACGACCCCCCCTCCAGCCCCTCATCGCGTGCCTGCCCCCGTTCCCCTTGCTGACCCCCAAGGCTTCCCCAGATACATTGGAAGGGCTGTGACGAGAAATTAAATGGTCAAGAGAGGGGGGCAGACCAGCCGTGAGGGGGAAAGGGACATGTGGTGGACGGCCGGGACAACGCGTGGAGGAGCAGGGCACCTGGGCCTCACGCACACGGAAACGCAGCGAGGCAGGTTATGGACGGCCTGAGGACGGAGGTGTGTGGACAGCAAAAACAGTCATACGACCCCCGCAACAACCAGTGCAACCTCAATACGCCAACTACTGGGCGCCGCTGACGCGCAAACGGCACACCATGCCATATCCAGCACAGCCCCAGCACACCAACCATTGGGCTCCGCGAACGCGGAAACGACACCAGCAGCCCCAGCACACCAACCACTGGGCTCCGCAAACGCGGCAACGACACCAGCAGGAGCACCGGCCGCAGTGGCCGACAGAAAGCAGCGACCCGACGCAACATGCGAAGGGAAGAACGGGTGACTGTCCAGGGCCCCGTAAAGAAACAACAACCAGACGGAATGTCACACAGGGGGGGGGATCAGAGTCAGTGTGTTAGTGGAGTGTCTGTCGTTTCTCGTATCACTGCCGTATGGCAAGGGGCGTGGCGCAGGCACTTTTTCAGCCCCCACCCGACGGCTGTTGGAGGGTCTGCCGCCGCCATCAAAACCTTTGCAACACAAGTTGTGAGGAGACTGGGCTCAGAGAGGTCGTGACCCAAACGTCGCGTTGAACGACTGCATGTGCGAACTCGCCAAAACAGAATTCCGGACCAAAAGAAAGAGTTCGTAGGACAAACATGGCGGATTTCCAGAGAAACCCAGAGAAATCATATCGCTTCAACCAAATATTCCACCTCATCTGGCGCAAATGTGGCGGTGTGCAGAAGCACAGTGCACACGCGTCCGTTCCCATGGCCGTTACCAACAAAGACAGATATAGACTTCCAATTTGTGTAACAGTCACATATGATATTTTGTCCCAACAGTTAGGCCATCGAATTTGACGTCGAAATCAGTTACCACAGCCGCTACCATCAGTAGTGCAGGTTTTCCAACAACATAGTCAAGACAGCCACGTAGTGTCCGCCATCCATTCCCTTTACAAATCAAAAGCAGTCTGTGATAGCCACCACCCACCCAGTCAACAGAGCTTAGGTCCAACATCGATCTCCAAATGTTCAAGTCACTTTTGTGAAACAGCAGCAAGCAGGGTGTACCCTCGTGCGGCCTCGGCGTGCGCGGCAGTAGCACTGAGGATGGTTGTCCACTCTCGGGGTTGGGGACCTTCAGGGTGGGCTTCGTGGGCATCCAGGCATTGGCAACACCACCTGTCAACGATCGGCATCTCTATAATCACGAGTGGTCAATGGTCATCGAAACATAATGAGTTACTTGGATATCTCAATGTCGTATACCCAAACGCCGATTACGGTAGATCACCAAGATGCGCATTACCAATCCTTATGCCTTTCCACTGCGTAGTATGCCCCCCCCCCCCTCCCCACCACCACAACCCACCAGGGGAAAGGAAGGGTATGTAGGGAGGCAGGGATAGGTCAGGCGGGGACTCTGAGCAAAGGCCCAGCGGATTTCAATGGGACCCAGAGGGCGGCTCAGCGGACGTCCGTTGGGCGATGGTGACGGGGTTCAATAGAGCCGTCTCCCAACAGTGGGTCACGGGTCCGTCCGGGAAAGGAGCTCAGTGGACAGGCATCAGTCGCTATGAAACGAATCGGTTGGGTCTGACAAAAACAGGCATACGGCTTTTGCACCCCGTGAACGTGCTAATCCCACAAATCCCTTTCCAGTGGGGTCCTGCATCGTAGGGGCCTGTCGCCTCTGAGACCAAGGGTTCGGTTGGATTTCAGATGCCTTGTCAATGGAACCCCTCTTTCCTGCAAAGTCCGCTCACCTCAGAGCATTCTTTCCGAACCTGCGTCTTACTCGTTGCATTGTTTTTGTTCTCTGATTTTTGCTGTAACTTTTGCTTCAGGAAAGGGCAAGTGCTACCAATGCAAAGGCTACACAAAAGTGGATGTTTGGCTCGAGGAGCCCTGCACTGCGTGCAAAGGTGCCGTGTGTCTCTGGTGCGGATGCCTTGCTCTTGTGCTGCAGTAATTTTTTTGGCGCGACGGGGCTTTGTCAATGCAAAGCTCAGTATACCTCGTCTACAATACTAAACACTGAATTGCCTGCGTGCTGTGCTGTGCTGTGCTCTGCTCTGATTGTATTTTCCTGTGTTGTACTGCCTGTGACGCATCTACTTGCGCCCCAACGGATGCATCATGCTGTTAGGTTCCAAGTTGAAAAACGAACCTTGCCTTTGGACTGCACCATGTCGTGATCCGGTCATCAAGAAGATCATGTTGTGTATCCCCCCATTATTTCATTGCCGCCCGCCTGTCCCCAACGAACACCCCCTCGCGGTGACCCCTCATGAGCACGGCGACCGCACGGCTGTCTCCTGCCCCTCCCCCGGTGGCTTGCTTAAGGGCCTCAGTATGACACATGGGCACTCAGCAAGACAGCTGCAGCTGTTGTGTGAACTTTAATGGCTGCATTTTCGTGTGGATGAGCACAAACACTCCACTAACTTTGCATGGGTCCTCAGTGCTCCTGGTTAGGGCCATGAATTGACATGGCGGTGTGTGACCGTTTGGTGACAGTGCACCCATGTTTACATTAGCTCCCACATTAGCCGGCCTGCTCAAGACTAACTGTATGTATTTCACGGGGGCTGCTCTTGGTCAGGACCCGACCCCAAGGGGGGGGGAGGTTACCCCCCCCCCCTCTACAGACCCCAAATTGGTTGTACGGAACAATGGGTTTTGTGGGCGCTAGAGGCGCCGGAGATTTTGTTTTAGGCATACGGTAGGGGGAAATTTTTTTGTTTGGCCCTATGTGTCTATACTCAAAATACTCAGAATTTTGTGGAGGATTCAAAAATGGATGAAAAACACAAAAAAAGGATTTTGACCCCGACTCGACCTCCGGGTCGGACCTTGGCTGATGGGAGCCTGAGTTGATGGGCAAATTTTTTTGAAAAATTTTTTACCACAGTTGTGTATATTCAAAAAGATTAGCGTGTCATGGGGATCATTTTGAGGTACATATGTTGGGGCACCCACGGACCCCCCCCCCCCGGGGAGCCCAGTGGCTGACCACCCGACCTGCCGACCCCCAAGGTTTGCGTCAACCAAGGTGGGGGGGATTGTATTGGATTGGATTGGCGCTTCACTCTTTTCGGGAGGGCCATCCCGGGGTCACAGGTCACGTGGCCCACTGGGCCCGTAACTTTGACATGCAAATGGCCCCTTAATGCCCGGGGACGCGGAGTCGGTGTCCTGTGACTACCTTCGTGAGCGCTGCGACCACCGCGCTGCCGCAGGGGCGCCAGCCCTAGCGCCCCACACTCTCGTACCCGTAGGGGCTCCAACCGGCACCCCACACACGCATTGCACGCACTCGTCTCACTGCAGGGGCCCAGAGCCGGTGCCCCACACACGCTTCATGCACGGGTTCACACTCGACCTCCCTAGCGAGAGCAACCGGACAACTAGGGCAGCACTTCGGGTATCATTCCAGCGGGTCGTCACAGTGCAAAGTAGCGTCACTGCCGGACGAAGCCCTAGAGTCCGAGGCGGCGTCGTCCACTCCATCGGGTGGCAGGGGCACATGCGGCCCAGCCTCTGGCCACTCATCCATCCCCAGCAAGGTCAATGCGGAGTAGAGGGGTGGGGCAGGGAGAGCCTCAAGAAAAGAGACAAACAGGGCGTTAGCCACACGCACCACCGTGTAGGCAGCGCCATCATGAAACTGCAGGGGGTATGGAGGACACCGAGATCACCGAGGGCTGGCATAGGGAGGGGGAGCCCAGCAGGACCGGGCAAACTGATGGGTAGTGGACAAGACCCCCCCCCCCCAGCAGCTCCCCTGCAAATCAGCCGTCATGTCGAGGGGACGCCCCCAACAATGCACTAGGGTGGTCGCCAGCACCATCGCCACCCACAGGCCAGGCCAGCCCCAGTCCTGGGGGGACACGTCCAGCAGCCGACCGCGCCGGAGGCGCAGGGGCAACACCAGCCATGCGCCAAGCGCCACTAGATACGACTCCATGGCAAGATCCCTCTCTTCGGCCAGGACCACCGGGGGGGTCGCGCGTGGAATGCACTAGAGCAGACCAGGTAACATACACATCGGGGTAGGGGCGGAACTGCACGGGACGCGGGAAAGCCGACTCATGGGCAAGGGCCCAGACAACTGTGCGGTCACCTCGGTGCACCGTGCAGTGGTGGGGCGAGTGCCACACACGACCATCGCACGGTAGTTGGGCGAGGGCAGAGGCAAACGCATAGCTCACCCCCCATACTACACTCAGACGTTCGTACCAGAGGTGGGGACCCCAGCTTACACACGGAAGCCAGCAGAAATGGCAAGTGAACAAGGGGGGGTGGGGGGCTACAACCCCCAAAACGGTTGCACACCCCTCGGGGTCACACATTGGCTGGCGGCAGCCCCCGTGATGTATTTAGCCTTTTTGAGGGAGGGATGTTGTCAAATAACTCTGGCGGAAGTGATTCCCTTCCCCAAAGGATATGTATTTGTGTGTATTGGGGCAGGGGGGCAAGTTCAAAGACCTAAGACACTTGGCAAGAAGATGCTGCATCAGTGTCGGAGGAGAGAGAGCCCTGACGGGCTTGCCCTCCTGCTGTGCTTGTATGCAGTCATCATGTCTCCATGTCTTCCGCCACATCTGCAGGGACCGGGGAGGATGAGGAGCAGTTGTCGCACGTGCAGGCCCTGATCCACGCGGCCATGAGTGGCAAGCCGATCGTTGCTTTCGGCAAAGACCGGCGGGTTCTCCCCAGCGCTTTGGACACACTGGATGCGGTGATAACAGTTCTGAGGCAGTTTCCGCGGGTCAGCATTCAAATCGATGGTCTGCTTTGCTATTGACCATCGCCCTTCCAGCCCCAGCCCGAGGCTCAAACCCAGTTTCAACCCCGTGCCCAGCCCCAGCCCACCCCAGACGTGAGGCACCCTCGGACTAGGCCCCATTCCCTGCCCCTTGCCCCTGCCCCAGTCCTAGTCCCAGTCCCAACCCCAGCCATGTCTTTCTTGCGCCCCATCCTCATATTTCTCCCTCTTTGCGGTAATTGCCTCGTTTGCACAGTTGTAACCGATTCGGTGGGCCCCAAGGCGCTGGCGGTGTGCAAAGCCCAGGCTCAGAATCTTGTGCAGGTTCCTTTTGTTGTGTGCCTTTGCTCAACTGATGTGTGTGGTGCCCTGTGTGTGTGACATAGTGTGTGTGTGTGCGTGTGCGTGTGCGTGTGCGTGTATGGGTGTGGGTGTGGGTGGGTGGGTGTGGGTGGGTGTGAGTGGGTGTGCGTGGGTGTGGGTGCATGTGGGTGGGTGGGTGTGGGTGAGTGGGTGTGGGTGGGTGTCCCGGCTTTGGATGTCTGCGATTGTGCCAAGCTCCGGACATCCACGTCAGGGCTACGCTGGGTGTCTGTGCCACACCCTCAAGAAGGCGGGCTTCCATTTCCAGCTGAGGGCCGTAAGGGTTGTGCAGGGCTGGCTGGCTGGGTCGAGGGGGCAGGGGAAGTTGTGGTTCCTTGTGAAAATGTGTGCGGGCAGTTGAGCATCATCTGGGCTGAGGTTTACGTTTAGAGAGGCCGTACCTTATTGGCTGTCCTGTCCGGGTGCGTTGATGGTTGATGGCGGGAGCTGTCGGGCGCTCGAGGAGGCCTCGCACCCACAGGCCCTTCAACACGCGGTGATGTGTGGGCAGCCTGGCGCGTGCACTGGTTCGCACTGGGCGCCCATGTGTTGCCAGGAGTGGCGTGCAGGCGTGCAGGATGATCGGGGCTCAGTTCGAGTTGAAACCAATTTTGCCTCCTCACCGAAGCGTATCTGCACTGGGGTACGCTTTGCCCGCATGCACACAACCGCTCGTTTGGCGTCTCTGCGGCAGCATTTCGTGGACCATGGCCCATTCAAGGCCAATCGGTTTAGCATTGCGGCGTCGGACCGCAGCTGCGTTCGCGACGTCCGGATCAACGCCATTTCCCCCCCTGCCAAAGAGATGACGGGCGAAATCCTCGCTGCAGGTGCGACTCCGTTCGTAATGCTCTTTGGGACACACGCAATGCCTAACCCCAATCCAATCCGCTCACGGATGCACGGAGCACCATTCCTTGGAGGCGTCGGCCTGCAGAGGCGAGTGCGAGGGACGAAGGTCGGAAGTAACAGAGGATGGGAGGGTGGGTGGGTGGGAAGGGTGGGGGTGATTGCAGCGGCGACTGGGACCCAAGCGTAAGAACGAGGCAAACAGGGCAACACTAGGTGATCCGGCGCCCCTGGACAATGCGTGGCATGGCCACATAGGATGTAGCGGAGAGCAACCGAATTTCACGGCTCTGGCACGGGGGGGCGGCCGGGCCCGGTCCTTGTATGCGACACCCCCCAGCCCCCCCCTCCCCCCCCCGGGTTTTGAAACATAGTGGTGCCGGGTCGGCCGCCAACAAGTGTGCCTAGAGAAAACTGTCCGACGCCGAAGGCGCCAATTTTTTTTTTCCATACTATGTGTTTATACTCGAAATACTGAACATTTTGTAGAGAATTCATATTTGTGTTAAAACAACAAAAAAAAATTTTGACCTGAAGGAGGGCTACAGGAGGGCTGCAGACCCTAACAGCAACCCTAGCCCTAACCCTAGCCCTAATCAAGACTCAATATTTGGACCGAGCTGGTGGGGGAGGGAACATCAGTTATGACTGGTGAGGGACATCAAGAATGATTCACACATTGATGGCTCTTGACAAAGTGAAATCAGCTTGCAAGTGAACCCCATCACCACGAGGCCCACTTTCAAGGCTTTTTGGACTTTTGAGGGGCCAAAATGCCCCAAAATGGGCTCAAAATGGGCTCATTTCACCCGTTGGTGCACCCCAAATGGTCTAGGATGAGGTTTGGAAAAATGCGTTTTTCACCCATTTTTGGTCCCAAAACAGCCCATTTTCAAGGCTATGTGGGATTTTCGGAGGACCAAAATGGGCCACCACAAGCTCAAAACGGTCCAAAAACACTTGTTTTAGCGTCGGACATGGTCTAGGATCATTTTTGGGAAAAGTCATCTTTTTACCCCTACTGGACCCTGTTGACCCATTTGGGCACCCACCTGTTTGGGCTTGAGCTTGCAGCTTGCCGCAGCCTAGTGGGCCTAGGTATTGGCGTCTAGGCGTCCGTTTGGGCAATTCTGAGGCTTTTTGGACTTCTGAGGGGCCAAAATGCCCCAAAATGGGCTCCAAATGGGCTCATTTCACCCGTTGGTGCACCCCAAATGGTCTAGGATGATATTTGCAAAAATGTGTTTTTGACCCATTTTTGACCCATTTTTGGTCCCAAAACAGCCCATTTTCAAGGCATTTTGGGATTTTCGGAGGACCAAAATGGGCCACCACAACCTCAAAACGGTCCAAAAACACTTGTTTTAGCGTTGCACATGGTCTAGGATCATTTTTGGGAAAAGTCATCTTTTTACCCCTACTGGACCCTGTTGACCCATTTGGGCACCCACCTGTTTGGGCATGAGCTTGCAGTTTGCCGCGGCCTAGTGGGCCTAGGTATGGGGGTCTAGGCGTCCGTTTGGGCAATTCTGAGGGGTGGAAACCACAAAAAGTAGGGGGTTGCGGGTGGACTAGGTGCCCTCGGAATCGCATTTTGAGCCATGTAGCCAAAGATATGGCCTATTCTTGGTTTGTGGCTGTCGGCATTTGGAGCTTCTGGGGCCTTTTTGGGCCGTTTCCGGGACATATCTTGGAGTTAGAGGGCCGCAAAGAGCTCGTTGACACGGGGAAGTCAAGCCGCACGTGGAGTGTACCCACCGTTTCCCTTCGTTTGGCCGTTTTGAATGTGTTCCAATGCTTTTTTGGCCCAAAAATGGCTGTTTTTGGCCCTAAGCTGCAGTTTTTGAAACTAAGGTCCACCACTTGCGGACCCCGTTTCCGGCCACCACCGTTGAGTTTCTTGCTCAAAATTTGTGTGATTGTACTTCACACCCATAGGTATCATGCACCAAAATTTCACTCGAATCCAAAGCACCACGACGGAATTCTGATTTTGGCCCATTTCGCGCGTGTTGCTTGCTTGCTGCTTGCTTGCTTGCTTGCTGCTAAACCTGGTAGGTCCACCCTAGACACTAAAAAGGGTTATAAAACCAAGACTGGTTCCACCAGCTCGGTGACCCTAACCCTAATCAAGACTCAATATTTGGACCGAGCTGGTGGGGGAGGGAACATCAGCTATGACTGGTGAGGGACATCAAGAATGATTCACACATTGATGGCTCTTGACAAAGTGAAATCAGCTTGCAAGTGAACCCCATCACCATAAGGCCCACTTTCAAGGCTTTTTGGACTTTTGAGGGGCCAAAATGCCCCAAAATGGGCTCAAAATGGGCTCATTTCACCCGTTGGTGCACCCCAAATGGTCTAGGATGAGATTTGAAAAAATGCATTTTTGACCCATTTTTGACCCATTTTTGGTCCCAAAACACCGTGTTTTCAAGGCATTTTGGGATTTTCGGAGGACCAAAATGGGCCACCACAAGCTCAAAACGGTCCAAAAACACTTGTTTTAGCGTTGCACATGGTCTAGGATCATTTTTGAGAAAAGTCATCTTTTTGCCCCTACTGGACCCTGTTGACCCATTTGGGCACCCACCTGTTTGGGCTTGAGCTTGCAGCTTGCCGCAGCCTAGTGGGCCTAGGTATGGGGGTCTAGGCGTCCGTTTGGGCAATTCTGCGGGGTGAAAACCACAAAAAGTAGGGGGTTGCGGGTGGAGTAGGAGCCCTCGGAATCGCATTTTGAGCCATGTAGCCAAAGATATGGCCTGTTCTTGGTTTGTGGCTGTCGGCAGCCAATCTACACAAAATTTGGAGCTTCTGGGGGCCTTTTTGGGCCGTTTCCGGGACATATCATGGAGTTAGAGGGCCACAAAGAGCTCGTTGACACGGGGAAGTCAAGCCGCACGTGGAGTGTACCCAACGTTTCCCTTTGTTTGGCCGTTTTGAATGTGTTTCAGGGCTCTTTTGGGCCCAAAAATGGCTGTTTTTGGCCCTAAACTGCAGTTTTTGAAACCGAGGTCCGCCACTTGCGAATCCCGTTCCCGGCCGCCACCGTTGAGTTTCTCGCTCAAACTTTGTGTGGTTGTACTTCACACCCATAGGTATCATGCACCAAAATTTCACCCAAATCCAAAGCACCACGACGGAGTTCTGATTTTTACCCATTTCGCGCGTGTTGCTTGCTTGTTGCTTGCTTGCTTGCTTGCTTGCTTGCTTGCTTGCTTGCTTGCTTGTTAGCTGCTGCTACTAAACCTGGTAGGTCCACCCTAGACACTAAAAAGGGTTATAAAACCAAGACTGGTTCCACAAGCTCGGTGACCGTAACCCTAACCCTAATCAAGACTGAATATTGCGACCGAGCTGGTGGGGGAGGGAACATCAGCTATGACTAGTGAGGGACATCAAGAATGATTCACACATTGATGGCTCTTGACAAAGTGAAATCAGCTTGCAAGTGAATCCCCTCACCATAAGGCCCACTTTCAAGGCTTTTTGGACTTCTGAGGGGCCAAAATGCCCCAAAATGGGCTCCAAATGGGCTCATTTCACCCGTTGGTGCACCCCAAATGGTCTAGGATGAGGCTTGGAAAAATGCGTTTTTGACCCATTTTTGACCCATTTTTGGTCCCAAAACAGCCCATTTTCAAGGCATTTTGGGATTTTCGGAGGACCAAAATGGGCCACCACAAGCTCAAAACGGTCCAAAAACACTTGTTTTAGCGTCGCACATGGTCTAGGATCATTTTTGAGAAAAGTCATCTTTTTGCCCCTACTGGACCCTGTTGACGCATTTGGGCACCCACCTGTTTGGGTTTGGGCTTGCAGCTTGCCGCGGCCTAGTGGGCCTAGGTATGGGGGTCTAGGCGTCCGTTTGGGCAAGTCTGAGGGGTGGAAACCACAAAAAGTGGGGGGTTGCGGGTGGACTAGGTGCCCTCGGAATCGCATTTTGAGCCATGTAGCCAAAGATATGGCCTATTCTTGGTTTGTGGCTGTCGGCATTTGGAGCTTCTGGGGGCCTTTTTGGGCCGTTTCCGGGACATATCTTGGAGTTAGAGGGCCGCAAAGAGCTCGTTGACACGGGGAAGTCAAGCCGCACATGAAGTGTACCCACCGTTTCCCTTCATTTGGCCGTTTTGAATGTGTTCCAGGGCTTTTTTGGCCCAAAAATGGCTGTTTTTGGCCCTAAGCTGCAGTTTTTGAAACTGAGGTCCGCCACTTGCGAATCCCGTTCCCGGCCGCCACCGTTGAGTTTCTTGCTCAAACTTTGTGTGATTGTACTTCACACCCATAGGTATCATGCACCAAAATTTCACTCGAATCCAAAGCACCACGACGGAGTTCTGATTTTGGCCCATTTCGCGCGTGTTGCTTGCTTGCTGCTTGCTTGCTTGCTTGCTGCTAAACCTGGTAGGTCCACCCTAGACACTAAAAAGGGTTATAAAACCAAGACTGGTTCCACCAGCTCGGTGACCCTAACCCTAACCCTAGGGCTAACCCTAACTCTATCAAGACTGAATATTGGGACCGAGCTGGTGGGGGAGGGAACATCAGCTATGACTGGTGAGGGACATCAAGAATGATTCACACATTGATGGCTCTTGACAAAGTGAAATCAGCTTGCAAGTGAACCCCATCACCATAAGGCCCACTTTCAAGGCTTTTTGGACTTTTGAGGGGCCAAAATGCCCCAAAATGGGCTCAAAATGGGCTCATTTCACCCGTTGGTGCACCCCAAATGGTCTAGGATGACTTTTGGAAAAATGCGTTTTTCACCCATTTTTGGTCCCAAAACAGCCCATTTTCAAGGCTATGTGGGATTTTCGGAGGACCAAAATGGGCCACCACAAGCTCAAAACGGTCCAAAAACACTTGTTTTAGCGTTGCACATGGTCTAGGATCATTTTTGGGAAAAGTCATCTTTTTGCCCCTACTGGACCCTGTTGACGCATTTGGGCACCCACCTGGTTGGGCTTGAGCTTGCAGCTTGCCGCAGCCTGCTGGGGCTACGTATGGCGGTCTAGGTGTCCGTTTGGGCAATTCTGAGGGGTGGAAACCACAAAAAGTAGGGGGTTGCGGGTGGACTAGGTGCCCTCGGAATCGCATTTTGAGCCATGTAGCCAAAGATATGGCCTATTCTTGGTTTGTGGCCGTCGGCATTTGGAGCTTCTGGGGCCTTTTTGGGCCGTTTCCGGGACATATCTTGGAGTTAGAGGGCCGCAAAGAGCTCGTTGACACGGGGAAGTCAAGCCGCACGTGGAGTGTACCCACCGTTTCCCTTCGTTTGGCCGTTTTGAATGTGTTTCAGGGCTTTTTTGGCCCAAAAATGGCTGTTTTTGGCCCTAAGCTGCAGTTTTTGAAACTGAGGTCCGCCACTTGCGAATCCCGTTCCCGGCCGCCACCGTTGAGTTTCTTGCTCAAACTTTGTGTGATTGTACTTCACACCCATAGGTATCATCCACCAAAATTTCACCCAAATCTGAAGCACCACGACGGAGTTCTGATTTTTTCCCATTTCGCGCGTGCTGCTTGCTTGCTTGCTTGCTTGCTTGCTGCTAAACCTGGTAGGTCCACCCTAGACACTAAAAAGGGTTATAAAACCAAGACTGGTTCCACCAGCTCGGTGAACCTTCACCCTAACCCTAAGCCCCCCCCCCCCCTCACCTTTGGCTGGACGCCCCCCTGACGCCCAGCCAGACCCCCCCCCCGACTTCCGGCAGGAACATCCCCCCCCCCGACCCCCGGCAGGACCCCCCCCCCGGACCCCCGGCAGGACCCCCCCCGACCCCCGGCAGGACCTCCCCCCAAGTTGTGACAGATAGCTGGGGGGGGGGGGTGTCGCATCAGGACCAGTTGTAGTCGCCCCCCCGTGGGCTCTGGTAGGGGATGGGATGGGATGGGATGGGATGCGAGGGTGTGGCATAACGAGTGGTATAACGAGACAGGGAGAGAGGGAGGGAGAGGGAGAGAGAAGTGAGCGCGCGCCCCCCATGGTGGAGTAGGCGGCAGGGGAGGCTTTGTTGCAGGTTGCCACCACCAGGGGACCACTGGAGATGCTTCCAGCTGCGGATTTTCACTGCCTGTGCTGTGCATTGCTCCGCCTGCCCTGTGCACTCTTTCATTCGCATGTTCACTTATCGCACGTGCGCTTTGTCACTTTGCATTTCTGAGGCCCACTTGCCCCATCAATCTAAGATAACGGAGGGGGGCTACGCGGGGCTAATGCCCCCGAAGATTTGCGCGGTCACGTGCGGTGCATCGATTCCCACGGCCTCCAAAGTCGCGGCTCCGACTCCCATCATTTAGTGCGTCGAAAGTAGTATCTCGACGGTGTTCTCCTCCGCAGCGCTTCCAACGACCCGCTCATGTGCGCAGTATTGCCTTCCACGCACAGTGTCATGCCCTTGCTTCTCTGCCTGGCCGGTGAGTAGGTTGCCACCGACTGTTGCGTCTCTCACAGGGCCCTTCGCTTCCACATGGGGCTACAATTTGGATTGCATTAAACCCCATTGACGTGTTGAACTGCAACGCGCACGTGCAGTCTCAGGCCCACAGGCGACGGTACTGCATGTGCATGCGCCGTGCAGATACATCCGGTCGCTCGTGAGCGTCCACTTTTTCATATCGATGTAGTCACAGATGCCCACTGTAGGTGCACGAACGACTGCTGTCTCCCAGAGCACGGTCGTGAAGGGCACTGAGGATGGCCAAGCATGAGCCAACTAGCCCATCCAGTCGCCTTCAGCCGCCTGTTGCTGCTGTGCGCTGGGAAGATCCCAGAGATTGCGTGGTCATTGCGACAATGCTGGTGGCTTTACACGAGAGACACGAGGGACAGCAGAACAATCTGGCAATCGCTGCACATAAGACAGTTGTCATGCTCCGTATGTGTATGGTCGCAGCATTGGACCGTTGTCATGTGGATAGATTCGGGGGGGGGGGGCTGGGGGGGGGGGGGCTTGTGCATACGTGGGGTGTGCGCGTCTGTGCGTCTGTGGACAAACGATATCCGCCCCGACAAGTAATGCATCACCCCATCTGAGGACTGAGGCTGACGCTGACGTGCATCTGTGGGCCTGGGTGCATGCATCGACAGGACTTCATATCAGGGCGGTCCCGAAGGACACCCGCAACTGTTTCTTGTTTTTATTTTCGGCATTCAGAACCGCCCTTCGGGACCGCCCGAATGGCCCTCCCAACCGCCATCGGTTGCCTTGAAACCGCTGTCGGTTATCCTCCAACTGCCATTGACTCCCCTCCAACCACCGTTGGTCACCCTCCAACACCCGCCGGCTACCCTCCAACAGGCGGTGTCACCCTCCCACAGCCGGGCGGACGCCTGCAATTTGTTTTCCTTCTGCTATGGACCGCCTGCTTCATTTCTGCACTGTTGACCCCCGCCTGACCTGGAATTGCAAGCCTCAATGCTGTGGTTGATCCTCGGCCTCAAGAGCTCTTTTGTTCCGCACTTGCGGCGCCCCCCTTTGCCCACATGCCCAGCGGCCCGATCTCGGGACGATCGGAGAAACAGCGCCACGTGTGTGAGAGAAGTGTATGTCCGTTTGCAATCCGGCCCGTGTAAGTGGTTCCCTTTGTGCATCCGTCTCTTTTCGGCGGGTGTCGACGTGCGTTTGTGGTGCCAATTTTGGTGTAGTGGCGGTTGTGTTGGCAGTGGCGGTTGTGGATAGAGCATGCGCGTGGGAGCCATGCGGGTGTCATTGGGGACTGTCTGGGTTGTTCCATATGCCATGGAACCATGTGTAAGGGAGTGGACACCAGTGGCTCCTCGAATGACAGCCTGCGATAGTTGTGCAATTTGCAAGCCATAAATCGGAATTTTTCCAATCTCAATCACAAACGTTAGGAGCTGTAAACCCGATTTCCAGAAAGATATCTCCATCCAAGGCTTTCAGGCTTCAAGCGGAACCAACCCCCAGCTGTCCCTCGTGCCTCTTGCTCCATGCGAGCCTCGCTGTCAAAGACCCTTCAGACAGTTTAGCCTTCGAGGCATCTTCACATTGCTCTGCAGCTTCGCCCGAAAGTTTCCCCCGGATTTCTATTGTTTTTTCTGTTGTCTTTGCCCCCTTTTCTTATCCATTGACCATAGCTTGTGGTCACCATTACCTTTGACCATTGTCCTCTGCATGTCGCCATTCTGCTTTAAAATGGAGCACTGTCACATTGTGCAGATGCTGCGTGTCAATATGCTGGCTCTGAATTACCCGATACTACCCTTGTGTTGACCTTTTTCTTCTTTGTGCTAGAGGCTGTTGTTTAGAAGATGCATAGATGAATGATGATTTAATGTGACCTCTTGACACAATAGTTTATCCCTGCCCCTTCAAAGGAGTTACGTAGGAGGGGACGGGCCTGTGGCCTGCCCCCTCACAATTAGATCGCCCTCCCCCCCTCCAATGCAACCCATTGCACTTTGCCTTCAAAGCCCACTCCTTTTTTCCGCTTCAAAGTCACCATGGCTCGGCTGTTGCTGTGAACATTTGGGACACATTAATCGCCCTCTTTTTTCACTGGGAATATGTTGATACGATGGGAGGATGTTTCTCCCTATGTTTTGTGAGCCATTTTGATTCACGCTCTATCTCTCCGTTTTTTTCTTCACATGAGTTATGCATTTCTTGGAGATCGGGTTTTCTTCCGCTGGAGGTACATACCCTGCGGCGCATTTTAGAATAAGTCAGCTAGTAGTATGGATGTGCCGTATTTTGCACATTGAGACGGCTTTGCGTAGAGTGATTGTTTCAATTTCATTTGAAGTGCCACATGGAATCCAATCTTTTGCAACGCTTTGTTTGCATTCTCCACTGCCATTGCCTTGAGAAGTTCCTCAACAGCCTGTAGAAGGCTATCTGTTGTGGCCGCAAGAGTTCAATTACCCCATTCACCCTCCATTTGGAGTGACGAGTCCCGAAGGTTGATGAGGAAGAGGATGAATCCTATTTGTGCGAAGGTTGTGGAAAAGCAGAAATGTTGAATTGTGTAGCTTTCAATGGACTGCATGTGTGAGCAGGCCCTGGCCATTGATGTCTCAGTTAAAATTCCTCTGCGGTTGTGTTCTTCAGCTCTGCTCAAACGATCAGAGAACAAAAACACAGTGCGACTTGTGTTTTGTACTGTCGTGTGATGACTATGTCATATTCAGCTGCAGCTTGTGACCCGGGCTGGGTGTGCTCGGTTTTGAGTGGATGGGCGATTTTGAGGTTGGACCACAAAATGACACCTGAGTGATGGGTGCTCTGCGTGCGTTCGTCGTACATGGGCTAAACAGAAACTTCCCCCAAGGTTGTGTGTATGAGGGCTGCGTGTGGAAATTGGGGCTTGACAAGTATTTTTGATGGAAAGTGGCGCTTCACATGTGACAAACGTTGTGGGTGTTGCAGGGGAGCATGCAAACTGTCACCTCAGCCATGTTCCCTCGAGGCTGTAAGGGAGGGAATTTTTACGCAAAGCCAACAACTGTACAAAGGGGACGGCACAACCTGTCACAGCACATTATTGTTATTACCAAATGGTGTAGATGTAGCATTGAAGCTATCCTGGTCCCTCAATCAGGGGCACTCTCACACTGTGTCACTAACATTGTGTACAGTTGCACTGATTACTGGTCCAAGAGATTCTGGAGAGCACACCTGAACACAAGGTGCGCCTAAAAAGAAAGTGTTCGTCTCAGTATCACTGCACGGGCCTCGGTATCACTGCACAGGCCCATTAGAGGTGCCAAGAATCCTGGCAAAATTACACAAGTGGCCTCATGGACAATCTGAGTATCAATTCAAGTCAGAAAATGTCGCATTGCGCTGCAGAACGTCACACCACCACCTCCACAAGCTGTGAATGCCAGTGCAGAAATGGAATGCATCAGGCCAAATGTTTAGGGATATTTTCGACTTTAGGGATATGCCAGCCTCATGGGGCATTCTGGAACAATGAACCAGGCCTACATTGCATTCGGATCAAGGTAAGCAGATCTGCAAAACTGTGCCAGGGATGAAGATCAAGGTGTCATCTGCAGCTGGAATACAATAAATTGATGCAAACAGCTTGCGGAGCCTGTACTTCTCAATATCGGTGAGAAGTGAAAGACAGAAAGATTGAAAGTGGGTCAGTCTTATGGTTGCCCACCAGAAACGGGAGCGGCCTCTAAAAATTGTGCGAGTGTACTCACCCGTGGGGATCCCCGTTTCTGTCAGAAAAATCGATCCGAGGGATTCGCTTATCAAATGCCTCTGAAAGCCTTTGAAGTAGGGTGCAGCACCCACCCCACCCTCCACCTCTTCCTCGGGTACGGGTACTTCAGGATTTCTTGGGGTGCTTATTGTGCGCCAATGCGTGGTGTCCACACACTACACAGGTCTCGACACAGGTAAACACCCAAGCCCGTACACACCTGAGGATTTGCACCAAACCCGATCCCCAGGAGCGGTCTGCCCCCATTTCACAGCTTCGCGCCGCCAGTGCATGTTCGGTTCGTGCGACTGCTCCACAACGCGATGGACGACCATGTGATCAAGCCCAACGAGTACATCGGGACCCTCCGATGGGGACCGGACACCAAGTTCCCGCAGCTACCGCCGTTTCCGAAGAGCACGCCGCCTCCGCTGGACGAAGGGTGGTCCCCGTACTTCCAAGTGCGCATGCAGGCCCACGCAAGTGCAAGCGGCGACCTCACACTTGAGCCCCCGATGTTCGATGGCCTCAGCTTCCCGATGAGCTTCATCTGGGGCTTCCGGCAGGTGCTCTTGTCCGGCCAATGGGCAGATCCTGTGGGCTACAAAAAAGGCCGAAAGCTGTACCTGTTGATTGTCGGGGCGTCGGAGCGCGCGGAGGAGCGGGTGTTGAGCGAGACAAACTATTTCGCCGAGATCTCACACTATTTGCCCAGTTTCGAGGTGGAGGTGTACATGACGGGCCCGGAGATGTCCACCGCGCGGCACCGCGAGTCCCGGAAGTTGACGGAGAAACTCACGGTGGTTTGCGTACGGGGCAAGTGCAAGGAGGCCTTGGAGGAGCTGAAGGCGAAGTGCCAGGGGGAGCAGGGCGGGGGGCTGCCGCCGGCGATCGTGGTGTGCGCCTTCAACACCGGGTTCGCGAGCGGCGACCCGCAACTGCGCGCGAGCTGGACGGCGGACATCAAGTACTTGGCCGAGCAGGGGCTCCTCACGTTCTTCACCTGCGCCAACGATTGGGCGGACCTGAAGGGGGAGGCGAAGATCATGGACATCCTGCAGGCGAAGTACGCCCTGCCGGCGCAGCAAAGCCCTTTCCGGGCGCTGAGCGTGATCCAGGAGCCCGACAACAAGGAGCGCTGGTACTGTGCCAACAGCTGCGTTTATGCCATTCAGGGCGTCCAGAAGAAGTAGGCCGGTGGGGCGCTGGTGCGGAGTCGTCGCCTGGGGCCCCTCCGGCCCGTGCCTCGGAGCTGTTTGGTGGATGACGACAGGCCGTTGTGTGCCCCCGGAGCGGACCCAGGGACAGCGCGCTGCACGATGGAGTACGGCAGGCGCACGCCAGGGGGCGGTGCAGTCACTGCAGGAGGCCACGGCCGAGCAGCCCGGGATCGAGTCGGATGGGCCGGAGCGGGCGTCCTCCCGGGGGACAGAGGCACCACTGCCATACCAAGTTCCCCAGCTCAAGCCCCGTCCGGGTCGGGTCGCTTCTCCACCGGCTGGTGCCCTCTCGGGGCCTCCGAGTGCGTGTGTTTCGGCCGGACGTCCTGCCGTCGGACGCTTGTTGGCGGGCTGACGGACGGTGGTAGCAGGCGATACCTGACCAGACCTGACCTGAGCAACCCGGGAACCGACCGGCGGGGGAGGGGGCCTCTCGCTCTGTCGGCCGGAAGGGGGTCCTTCATCCACACGCGATCCGTATGGAACGCAGCAGGGGGATCAGGAGCAACGTGCATGGGCCCCCCTCCTTCACGTGCACCCCCTCACTCCGGGTGGATGGCTGATGCAGCATCCTCATGGAGCTCCTGGAGGCTGCAGACCTGCCAACTCCAATACATCTGAGATAAGGAAAGATCCATGTTCTGTGAAGGCTCCCATCGTTTCCTCGCATGATATGGTGAAGCCCCCCGCCCCCCCGCCTTCACCTTCAGCCTTTGGCCTTTAGCCCGCCCCCCCTTTCGCAACGACCAGTAATGCCTCGCCGTTTGACCAGAGCGGTCGTTGAACAGCGTTTACAAGTACAAACAGCGCCGTTTGACTCGGGGGTGGTTGTCGGATAAGACCGCGGTGAAACCAGTACCGCCGGAAAAGCGCTGTTTGATGAGGGGTGGCGTGCAGCTGCTGGCGCCTCGGGTGCGGTGCTGCTCCGTGGCCCCGGGAGCTCCTGCGGCGACGGCACCGCGGGACCGCTGGCTCCGCCCGCCGCGGGGCAACAGGGGCTGGCGGCGCTGCGACGCCGGGCGCGGCGTTGGTGTTTGCTACGGACCGACGCGTGCTGCCCCACATGATGTTGCCGCCTGCGTCCCTCTCTTGACACAAGGGGGGGAGTGGGTGGGGGACCCGCTGTGGCTGCAGGGCGGCGGCAAGCCACTCCCCCGCTCTCAAACCCATCGAAGGAGGGGGAGACGAGGCATGGGAGGCTGCGGCACGCCCGGGGGAAGGGCATCGAGGGTACGAGTGACACAAGGCAAAGGTGATGTGAGGGCACCGTTGCTTCGCTTCTTGGGGGGCAGGCCCTCGCTTCGTAGCAAACCCCCCCCCCCAGGGGAGGGACTAGGCGGGTGAGTCAGAGGTAAAAAAAAAACAGGTTGTGTACCCAAAATTGGCCTCCGATTTCAGGCCTGTTTGACATCTTTTGTTTTCCGTAAGGACACTTTTTGATGTGGGTGGGTGGATGGGTGGATGGGTGGGTGGTGGGTCCGCCCCCCCCCCCTCCCCGGGGGGGTCTCAGCAATGGCCCATCGAGGAACGGGGGGGTCAGTTGCAAGAAAAATGCTGACTGACAAATGGGTTTTGGGCGGGATCTGCAGAAGATTTGATCATCTCGATCCGTTGACTGCGATTGGGGGGCTGTTCACAACCAACGGGCTGAAGGCTGAGTGGTAAGGGCGTGCGCTGTACACCATTTGATGCCCAAAAGGGCAACGGCAGCGTTCACCGGATGCCACCCGCACTGCCACAGCGTCGCGGGCCACGGCGTGCAGTGATTTGGTGCGCTCCAGCCGAAGTGCTGCGCGGTCTCATACGCCCCATGAAACACTTATCCTCCAAGAGAACCACTGGTCACCCTCCGACCGCACGTCCTCATAGAGCAGGTCTCTGACGCGTGTTTCCTCCCGAACCCCTTCAGCTGAGCGATAATAGAACTCCAGCACCGATCGGCTGAGAGTTGCGAATCACCGCATCGGTCGTGGGCCTGCCTGTGCGGAGCAGGGGTGAGGGGAGGACATGCACTGGGACCCTCAGGGATGGGCCCGTTGTGGCATAAGGAGGCACGCTATGAGCCCTCTCGACCACCGGAAAGCGAGACATGCAATTCGGCAGGTCTCGCCCCAACCAATCCCGAAGCGGGTGACCCGCGCAGGCCGAACAAGCTGGTTTTTACGCCGTGAAAAAGGGCTGGGGCTTGGCTTTTGCCGGTGGTTGCGGACTGCACTTCGAAATTGGGCGAATGTCAGAGAGGGTCGCGGTTTGGGACCGGAGGAGCGCTCGGGGCACGGTCCTGCAGTGCCGCCGCGATGAGCGTGGCCTGGCACCTCAGCCTGGCACCTCAGTGCAGCCTCTGGCGGGGCCGGCCGGTGCTGCCGCGTCTGAGACATCGACGGAGACTTTGCGGGGTATCTTGTGTCTGCATCCCTCTGCACTCTCATGGGGCCAAAGTCCCCCACAGCGCTTGCCCGGGGGCGCGTGCAGGTATGGCCCTGTCTCAGTGCACGTCGCACTGGAAGTACCCGCGCATGTGTTCAGGGGTTGATGCCCATCGCAGTGACCCCCGCAGGACCATCGTGGTCGCTAAGTTCGGCCGTGCTTGGGCAAGGGGGGGGACGAGGTACATGCGAATATCGAAGGCTGCGCCATCAGATCTCATTGACCCCAGCGGACGTGCTTTGGCGTTGTATTACAAGGCATTGAGGTGCCCCCAGAACCACCCGGTGTATTCTGTTATGGGACTCGATGCGAGAGGCGCCAGGTGCACAAAAGGTGCACAGTCGCAACGGTATAAAGCGGTTTAAAGATATTGCGGTCTAATAATGCTGCTATGGCCGCACTAGGGCTGAGGCGCAGTGGCGACGTCATGCAGGCCACATCGTGCAACCAAACCAAACGTTGGTACTTGCAAAGAAGTGTTTAAGCCAAACTAGGCCCAGTGCACTTGATTGCGCAGTGCAGAGGCTTGCGTTGTCTGGTCCGAGCTGCTTGGATGTCGCGAGCAAAAAGGGGTGCCCAGAAACTTGTTCATGATATTGGTTAGGCATATCTCCACCACAGGCCATTTACAATGGCATAAATTAGGCTGGTTTTCGTGTATGCAGTCGAATGGATGGTTTCTGCTTCCTGGAATGCGTCATTGATTATACATTCGGATGATTCCCCTGTCCAAGCAAACATGTAGGCCTCGGTCGCTGCGGACACTGCAGTACTCCTCCTGCACAACATGCCTCACTATCATTGCTCTCGGCAATATACAAGGCCATTGTCCTCTCCGTGTTTCTCATGCTCTGCGTCATGTGTGTTGACGTGAAGGACCAGACATGGGAGCCCAGACAAAGTTCACTTGAAGCAAATAACGGAAGGTGATGAAACTGTGCGGGGCATGCGCCAACTCGAGACCTGCATGGATGCAATCTGATGTTGCTTTCAGACAAGTCTCGACGAGATTCTTGGAGCTTGCCGTTGAGCTCTTTGGTCTATTCTTGTCCAATGCACGTGCCGTTTTTTGTGACAAAGCGCAACAGTAAACGGTTCAAGGTCGCATTTATACCGGCTGAATTTGAAATTTATTATTGAATGATTAAATATTTGCTCAAACGTGGTTAAAAGATGCTATATCCAAAAAGAAAATAAATACCAATATTAACTAATTAGCTAGGCGGTGGCACACAAAACTGGTGTACAAAAAGTAATTAATTACAAAATTTAATTAATTCTGCGGCTTTAGGTATGTGGGCAACGGTTCAATTAGAAAACGTCCTGAGACAACGACGGGTGTTGTGTTTCTGGGTGTGCATGCCGCATGCGGTGTGAATGCACAGATTTTCGTTCTGCGTGATACATTTTTCGTTACATACAAACAGCAGTACGAATTTTTTTGTAACAAATGAGGGAGACAGTGGGTTTCTGTGTGTCTCCACATATCTCTCGGGGACATTCATAATATGCCAACGCGGAGCAAATTCGTGTATTTTCAGGGTTTTCACCATTTTTCGTCCAGAGCACCAAAATTTCATTCCGTAGGGGGGCGTATGTGTGTACTTTTTGAAATCTGTGAGAAAAGGCCATTTCAGAAATGCATGGGTTAGGGGGGGGTAGCTGACGATATTTTTGAGCATCGAGGCCAAACTTTTCGTTGTTTGCACGATTTTCGACCCCAGGTTGCTGCAAAGTCGGCACGCAAACATGCACTGAATGTTTCACACTTGCTTATTCCGAATCGTCATTTGCGCTGTCTTTTTCAGGCAGGGCTGGGACCCCATTTGGGCAGACATCACCATGCTTATTGTTAGGAACATATTTTTTCAGCTTTTGCCAATCCTGCAACCTGCGGCTCTTTACCGGTACCCACCCTGAATTCAGAGGCATTGCCCAGAGACCATCTGTTGTGAGGTCAACATTCCGTTGCTTGGTCAGCCTCACCTTGCGCCACTCAATGGACTCGCTGTACCCTGCTTTCATCCAGGTAAAACCAGGGTGAGGGGAAAGGCTGCCCTCATCAGGGGTGGTGCCAAAATCCAACCACTTGATTTTGTGGTCCCGAATCAACACAGGTTTTTTATGCTGGTCCAAATGGTCGGACGACGATGCGTAGGCACCTGCCAGCCAACGGCTGACGTCCCAGAAATCATTTCTGGTCAGGATGCGCAGTTTTCTGACGAATCGTTGTTTGTTGCGCACCACATGCTGGATTGTTAGGCCAGCCATATCTGTTAGACCATAATAGTAATCCACATTCTGCAGGGCGCGGTCCATGGCACGTGATGCGGCATCGCACAGGTTGTACGAGTGGCCCTTAATGAAAATGCACCACGAAACGCGATGGAACCAGCGCCACTGCACTAGTTTGTCAAATAGCTTACAAAAATTCCAATTCAGGAACTCAGAACAACAACCGTCAGTATGAATAAAAAGGTGGCCAGCCCCAGTGGAGCACCGATACAGCTCCCCAATGAGGGCTGAGGCGGTTTCGTTAAAACCCTTCCCAGCCACGTATTCTGGCCACACCATCACCGTATCAATGCCAACAGTGGTGCGGTGCACCACCAGGCGGTGGGCCTTCAACTCTGACGTGTACCATTTCTCGCCGACGGGCAGTTTCAAGAGACTCATTGCTTTGCTGTAGTCCAAAACAATGTGCTCTGCCCGGTCACTGTGGCGAACCCCAGGGGTGGTATACGTCGTCAATTTCGCTGAACCCCAGGTCTGCATGCTGTACTGACCATGGTACTTGTTTCGGTCGTATCCCTCGCTGGCCAATCGTAAATGCGTGGCCTGCTGGTGCTGAAGTTTGGCCTGAAAATGGGCAAAAAACAGCGGCACAGACGAAACAAAAAGAAACGAAAACGGAGGATCGCAGGGGTGGAGCATAACAACCTTCAAAGCAGGTGGGGCTGTCCGGATTTGAAGGTTGTACAGCTCACACTCGGCACACGTATCCTTCAGCGGTGCTTGGTATCCCAACTTAAACGTTTTCATTGTTCGCTGTGCCGTTTTCAGTGAAATCTGAGGCTGGAAATCTGCTTTGCCTCGCTTTGCAAACTGGTCCGGCTCCTCGTTTTGCAGCCAGTGGATCCAAACATTATATGGGGAAGCGCGGCGTCCACCGACCGGGGCCAAATGCACCGTGTCCGTGTTTGCACGTGCGGCGTCGCTGAAACGGTTCTCAGCTTGCGGCAGGCCCTGCAGAAATTTCTCAAACCTCAATTTGACCGGGGCAGCTCGCCGGGTGTTGACCACAGCCTTTTTCTCTGGACTCCTCATGGGACTCAGGGGGGTGGCAATGGCCGCGGCTGCTTTGGCTTTGGCCACAGACTCCACAACGATGCGACTGATCTTGAAATAGTGGAGGAACTGGGTCTTACAAATTTGTCGCCGCGACCCACGGTACGTTACAAAATACGTTGTCTGGTGCCCCCTCTTCCTGGTGTACTTCTGGCGACCTGCATGTTTCACATTTTGCTCCAAAGTGACGTCGATGCAGGTAGCCAGAAATTCTTGTTGCGAAGCCTTGGTGGGGTGAGTCTTTTTATCCCAAAACTGGGCTGCAAAAGCCGCGGCCTCAGTAGTGGATAAAATGTCGTGCTCTGCGTGGTCGCATGCAGGCTGCTGTGACCCACCTGTACGAGGCTTTTTGGCGCGCGGGTCAGGCTGCCGGGTCACCCGCACCCAATTTTCACCCGCAGAGCGCGCTCTTTTTCGCACCAAAGGTTTCAGTGGCGCATCAGGGGAAGCAACAGCACGTTGTGTGAATTTGTATGACGACATGGTGGCTGCCTGTTAACAAAAATAGGCAGCGGGCAACACAGGCACCGTCCAAAGCGGACAAAAATCTCAAACATGTCGTTAGCACAGCATGCAAACCTGGGGTGTTCCGAATAGCCCTTTTCAAGGGCTTTCCGAATATGACCCACATACCCCCCCCAACCGGACACTCAGCGGGCACAAATGAGGCCACAAAGGCACCAACCCCTGAAAACGCTCCGTGTTGGCATGAAACCGGATGTCCCCGAGAGATATGCAACAACCCCCTTTACAGTGATTTCACAGCTCCCTGTGCAGAAATCCGCAAAAAATAGGCCCGCCGACTTGTTCTGCCGAGTTGTTGGGATTTCTTCGCCGATTTGGGGGGGGAGTGACAGATGAAGAAATTTTCTCGGAAATGGACGGAGATATTGTGATTGCAAAGGACTGTAACAACACAGCAACCAAAGGGAAGGTGTGTTGGGGGCCTGGGGGTTGCAAACCCGGGTTCAGGGACCCATATGCTGGTGGTGGTAATTCCCAGTGTACCATTTTGGCAGAACACAGGACAGGCCCGCCGTAGCTGAGTGGTAGAACGCTATACTTGCGCGCCCAAGTTGCCCAAGTCAAATCCTGGAAGTGGAACAAAAATTTTTTATTCCACAATTCAATTAATTATGGCTCCTGCATTAGATAAAAAGCCAGCACAAAAATAAAAAAAATTGCCAAAATTAATTAATTATGTGATTTCCGGCCTCCAACCAAAATAATAAATCAAAATTTTTAAATTCAGCCGGTATGCGGACATCAGAGCGCCCTCTCCTTTGGTCTGTGCTTTTTTCACACGCAGTTGCATCATCCCCCACCACAACGCTGCCAACGTTGACACCCAAAACGCACGTACCCCACATACGGCGGCACTCCTTCTCCGTCAATGCCCTGCCATACACCCTTTTTCTGGGCCCCTACATGTGCGGACGCAGTGCGCTGTATTGAAGACCTCATCCACCTGGGATTCCATCTTGTGCTGGCAAAGGTATTTGCTGCGTATGCATGCATCAACATGCCAAAGGCCAGGATTCTGCCCTGCCTCGTGGCACACTGCGGTAGTACGAAGCAAACCGCGGACGGAACCCAAGGAGTCAGTGTGTACGTTGAGCGCCAAACTCAAACACAATACGTTTTCAGCCCAGCATCGTCCCCCCAAGTAGAAGTAGTTGGCTGCTATATTGTGTGCGTCAGCGACAGAAAGTAGATTTTTCCGCCAACGTACACGAGGCACCGCAACCCACTGCCGCAACCTTCTGCTTTCTTGCTTTTACTTTATTTTTGGATTCTGAGCAAGGCTGGCATCAGGGCAAGCGGCTTTCGACCCCCTTAACCCCTCCAAGCGTGCTGCCACATGCGGGCATACTGTGGCTCACCTTGGGTCGCCCCCTTGCTGTAAACCCCATGTCAGTGTTGGTGAGGGGCATCATTTTACCGGACTTTAATGATTGCTTTGTGCCTAACACCAAATCAAGTGAGTAGTGTGACCTTGATAGGCATGGAGCGATTTTTCAGAGAGTGGAACTTTCAGCCATGACAGAAGTGATAAGGATGACAATGCACAAGGAAATGAAGGCAGCAGTTTGCCATAGACTGAGCACATGTTTTTGGTGCCCCCCCCCCCCCCCCCTTTTTGCAAGAACACTGCCCTTGTCAAGACAGCGCAGGGTGCTGACCCTGCAACGTTTGGAGGGTGGCTTCGGCGGCCCCGGCCGGAGGAGGGCGCGGAGGCACGTCCATGCCCGGAGCTTCAGGAGCCGCCACCCAAAGCAGCAAGAGCAGAGCCAGCAGGGGGGGCGGCCCAGCCACCACAGCCGATGCTGGGACCAGAACCCCCCCCCCCCTTCCCCCAGGGCGGGGACGACAGGTGAGGTGGGGAAGAGCAGGCAGAGAGGCAGCACGGAAGTGACACACGGGGGGGGATGCGGAAGCCCCCCCCCCCCCCCGGCCTGCTTGTCATAGCAGAAGGTTCGAGGGCAAGAGGCGCCGCCACAGGCTAACAGATCCAACCACCAAGGCCTTGTGCCAACCCCCCTCCCCCCCCCGCCGCGTACGAGGCAGGCCGCGCCACGGCCATAGGCAAGCGACCAGTGACCGCATTGTCTCCAGGGACCTACACCCCCAACAAAGCCAAGCGGGGCCGAGGGAGGGCAGTCAGCACGGGGATGGGCTCGGCTACGGGAAGGGGACGCCCGTCAGCCTCTCGCGGCCTGTTCGCGCTGGACATGACCAGGACACCGGCGGCCCCAGCGCCGCCACATAACAGAGAGGATTAGGGGGGGGGGGATCGTCGGCGCCCCCAAGAGAGTCCGAGGCCCCGGGTGAGGGGCATGGCAGGGCCAGCTCAGAGGCAACCTGAGCGCTTGGCGCAGGTCCTTCTCTCGCGCCGAGTACACCAAGTGTAGCCCATATGTACCGTAGCAAGCCGTTCCGTGCTCTATGGTTTCTTACAACCGTACAAATGCATCAAAGGTACGCAAAGAGCAGGACCAAAACACAGGCGAGGTGAAATTCCCAAGCCTGTCCTCATCTAGCCCGACCGCCCCTCCTGCCCAGCATTGCTTTTTCCTCACAGAGGCTTGTGATTTAGCGGTGGAGAGAATGTTCCACTTTAGTTCAAAACAACCAGAAGCAGTGTCCCAAAGCACACACGTTTCGCCTTCAGCAAATCCCACATCAGTACTAAGACAAAAGAAATTTAGGCCTTCATCGGACCACCCAAACACAAACAGCATCACATGAGGTGCAAAGCCACTGGATGCGATCTGCTTGGGTGGTGAATTCCAACTGTTCATAACAAACAGATTATTAGATTGTGCATTAAAAACTTATAGGATATGTTGGAATGTGGCGTGGAATAAATTGGTGTGGATTACTTGGTGTGGAAAATTGGTGTGGAAAATTTCATAAAACTGTGTTATCTGGAGGGAGGGCGGCAGATCCCAGCAACCTAGCCCTCGCACTTCTACAGGACACAGTGTATATACAGACCCACCTGATACAATCATTCACCAACTGCATCTTTTTCCAACAAAAAATTTTGATTGGAAAACAGATTTGTTGGAAAATTCTCTGTTATGTGAAAAGGTTTTTGTGTTGGAAGATTTTTTCAGAAATTTCGTTGTTGCAAAAAATAGCAAGAACTCAGGGTTAGGGACACAAGGGTACAAAATGCAAAAAGAAGGGATTGAAAAATGGAGATAGAATGTGGAGTCATAATGTTTCTTACTGTTCAGAGCTCGGTACACTTCGCCATGGTGTTTGAAAAAAAAATTGTAAAGTTGTGCTCAGTCAAGAACTTTCAACCTGCACCAGACCATGATTTCTTTGTGGCATCATGACAAATCGGAGCCCGCGTTCACTAAAAACAAACCTATCTGTAAGCTCTTGTTTCTCAAGAAATTTTCCCTCTCCAGCCCACCATGTGAATCCCCTAAAGTCATGATTGTGTATGCCGACCCTGGGGGGGCCAACTGCAGGGGGTTGGGGGATGATTGTCCATTCAGGTCGGTGGGGGGTGGGGGAAAATCACACATATGGGGAGGCAACAACTGGGAATATCTCCAAAACCCACCAAAATACTTTCATGTCAGCTTTGTAGGCTGTGCATAGTTCTTTAATTGATGAAAACTAGGATGTGTGCTTCTTGGTGCGGCAACAGGCGGCAGCACAGAAAAAAAGTTGATCCTCATGAACAACCAGAAAATGGAACCACCAAACCGCAGGGAAGGTTTGCGGTCTAGTGCGGTCTGCTTGGGGGACTTCCCAAGGTGAGGATAGGGATAAGATACTTAATACAAAGGTAGCGCGCCGGGCATGCGCCGGGCAAACATTCAATCAAAACCCTGTGAGAGGTGATGTAGACAGGTTTCCATATGGCTGGTGCATAAACTGGGCAACGGTGAAATGTTTTGATTGTTGTACAACAAATCCCAAATGCGAATAGTGACAGTCAACAACCATGGCAAAAAACATGTGTTTGTCCCCATGTGTAATGTCAGGTGTACTGCAAAAACAAGACAACCAATGAACAACATTCGTGTTGCCCACCAGCAATCATGCCAGTTTCGAACAGTAGGCGTTTTCGCCAAAAAAAAAATGTTTTCTGCAGTGCAGCGTGGCTCCTTACGCCATTCAAGGCCTCTAGTTCTCAACAATCAATGAAGTCAGCCCACAAGCATTTACCCTACTTTCCGGAAAATCCGCAGTAGGACCAAGAATGCATAGATGAACCCATTCGTTGTGTCATGGTACCTCAAGAAGGATTTCACTGTGCCCTGCCCTCTTGGTAGGCAGTTCAAAAAACACTTTTTCCCCAAAAAAGAAGGCACCTGGCCCTGATGGCATTGCCCCCCATCTGCTGCATAGGCCACCATCCACGCTGAAGTGGGATTGGTACCTTGCGATCAAAACACCCTTTCGTGAACGCAAGGTTTAGTCCCAAGCGGTAGTAAGTCAATGTGAATCTCAAGCTTGCGAACAGCTGTACGACGACGCCTGATCTTTGTCTGTCAGAATGCCTACCTTTTGGCCTCTTGTTCTGGCCATTGCGCTCGCGGCGGGCGCGCTCCTTTTCTGCATCATCTTCCTACCGGTGTTTGGAGTCCGCCGTCATGAGCCAAGCCCCACACTGTTTGCGGCTTCTTTATCACCCACATCGCGGGGCATGGACCGTATCAGCACTGCAGACATTTCAGTGAATGGCTTGGCCGTTCGGAAACGCTTGGCATCGTCCCGCTGGTCCCCATCGGAACCTCCGTCCGCAGACGCGCTGAGCAGACGGCAAGTGCTGTTGCCGATTCAACGTGTGTTGCACGCCAGCTCAGGGAAGTCTTCGAGAGACCTGCGGGTGGGAAGAAGGCAGAGCACTTAAGGACATGGGTTGTGTTGTGTTGGGCTGCAGTGACAACTGAGGGGGGGGGGAGGGAGTGCATGCACGGTGCGCACGCAAACGACAAATGCAACAAATTTTCAACCGCCATTGGGAGAAGTGCCCAAAATGCGAAGCGGTGGTGCAGAATAGCGGAATCCAGGCATCAAATTGTAAACTGGACAATGTCACTGATGGCAGTCACAAAAAGTTTGGATTGATCCTGCACAGAGCACGCCGTGTGCGCTGTGCGCCGGTGCAGGGGTAGACTTGACGATTTAATAACCTTCTGCTGTTCCAAATCAGAGCGCGTCATGTGGAGCACTCAGAAGCGAAGGCCAAGCATCTGTGTGTGGTTGACAGCATGCTCCGCTTTTGGCCGGGAGAGTGCTATACGGAAGGGGCTCGAGCTTAGGTCATCGTGGTCCTACATGTGTAGCCTAGAAGGCAATGGAGCACTTGCTGGGTCTGTACATATATCATATTACACTTGCAGTATAGTGGTTCACTTGTGGCAAAGATGGCCCTGTGGCAGGCTGGGCCTGAGCATATGTGGAAATCCTGTGCTTCTTTTGAGGCATCCTGCAAGGATAAATCCCAAAGAGGCTGTGAAGTATGGCACTCGGGGCTAAAGCCTCGGTGTTATTCCAAAACCTGCACACTACGAATGGGAACAACCCTGGAAGCCACAAGAACAGAAGTAAACCAGGGCACACCCCATGTGTCCCCCTGTACCCTTGCCCCCTCCTTGCAATCCCAGACAGTCGAACAGCAGAGGTTCGAATGAGTCCTGTGCCGCGTACAACAGCCCACCCTCGAGGGAGCACACCAGGGGGCTGTGCACAACACTGCACCAACCCTTCAATCCCAAACTGTTTGCATGTCATTTTCTCCAGAACAACCCATCGCCATCTCCACTGGTCAGTCTCAAAGGCACGGATACCAGGTGTGTTGGTGCTCTGCCCATGTGACTGTTGCCATAAGCCTCGATGGTCACCACGTACCCTCCAACCCAGAAGAGGTGAGAGATTCGCATATGAATGAACATATGGAATATCTATCCCTATGTGTCCAACATGTTCGGAGAACTCGCCCAACTCCCCAGGCATGCTATGGGTATGAGCACCATGGGTGATGGCCCCAAAATGGCTGTTTGTGGACCAATGGTCATTTTGATCCAAAATGCTAAGCCCTTTGTAGGCGGTGGTATAAGGGTTGCGGGCGCTTCAATCTGTTGTCATTTCCTCGGTCATTATCAGTCATTAGTCATTGGGGTTCTGGACTCCAGTGGGACTGAGTAGCTGCATTCCGAGAACCCTTCGCCCTTGGGCAGCCTGCTTAATTTGGTTTGCCATCCCTGGCCGCATGGGTGGTAGGGGTGAGCGTTATGCCCCCCTCGCCTGAGATTGTGAGACATCCAATGCATGGTTCCTCAATCCACACACACCCCGCGCGGTGTCCAAACAACGTGAGCAACAGAGCAAGAGAAGCAACATGAGCGAGAGAACATCAGATGAGGAGAGCTCAGTGGGGTGCTTCAGGCCTTGTTGAGTCGCTCGTCGGCGGAGCGGATGGTAATCGTTTTGGATTCTGAGTATGTTTACAAGGGAATCATGGACCGGTGGGCGAATGGCGCCGCCACGGGTGGAAGAGCTCGGCAGGGGAGGTGGGGCATCGGGATGTTTGGGAACAGATTTCATGGACGCGAGAAGACGCAGGCGACTGTGTCCTGGTTCGGTGGGTTCCCTCGCACGTGCAGGTGCCTGGCAATGAAGCAGATGAGCGGGCCAGGCAGGGCAGGAGTAAGCACGCTAACAATTTTCTTCCTTTGTGTAAATGGGTCACTGAATGGGAAGACCGGGGGCTGGTGCCAATCCCGGAGTCAGAAGGTGATGGACGTGGACTCTGCAGTGGACTCGGGGGAGAGACGTCAGGTGAGCAAGAGGGCTGGCGCTCAAAGGGGGCTGCCGACAGCACGGATGTTAGTGACACCCGGTTGCGGGTCCATCTGCGGGAGGGTAGTGACAGTAAGGCGTTTAGTACAGATGTTAGTGGTACACGCACGAAGCGGCGAAGGGGACAGAGGGAGGATTATCAAGAAGAGTCCTGTGGGGTCCAAAGATTCTCTTCTGACCTGAGACCCGACCTGTGGGGGCGCCTGACGGCGCCTTGATGGGCAGCTCGACGTATTGGTGTCTTACTGGACATCGTGGCCTATTTGTGTCACAGCTTCGCCGCGTTTAGACTTGCAGAACTGATGCGGACCACCTAAGTGCCATGTTGGAGCCCCCCACACACAACTATGGACAGGTAGAAGGTAAGAACGCAGTGTGGGGCACCCGGGGCGCTCAGCGTACACCGACATCCCGCACCCCAAATCCCATGGACAGGAAGTAACAGCGCAGCACCCATATCAAAATGAACAGAGAATGGCCACCACAGCTGCCAAGGAGCGCCAACACACCACCAAAAGTCTGCACAGTGATGGACTCATGGCCAATCATCAATCACGCGCCCATCACCCCCTCAGGTTTTCACAAGAGGAATGGCGGCTCTCCGTCTGGATACTTGACGAACAGCGGTTGTCTCCTCAGTCCCTGGTTCAATGTACTGTCGATTCTTGTTGATTTGATTTCGTGAATGCAAAGGAAGTCATCACAGGATCCTAGTGCAATGGAACATTTGCTGCTGTCAGTCCACATACATTGTTGCTACATCACCAGACGTATTGGCACATCCGAACAAATCCACACAGATTTGGCCAGCTTGCCAGACAACCACATCCCGTTTGAACACAACGTTGGAGACCACCAATCCATTTTCCATAAATATCAGTGCCCGTGGCGGAAAAAGGCAAATGTATGCAGTGTGCTTTTGAGCAAATGCCCCATACTGGCTGGCAATGGTTGGTTTGGATCAGGTGTTTCATGCGGAAAAATTGAAACCACCATTCAAACTCCTCTCCCAGGCCGCGGCTTTATAGCGAATTTTGCCTATTCGGGTGGCAGGTGGGGGGGGCTCCAGAGGCCGAAAAAAATACATTTGTGTACCTAAAATCGGCCTCCAATTTCGGGCCCCTTTGATGACTTTCATTTTGTTCCTGAGGAAAAATTTTCTGATGTGGGTTGGTGGGTGGGTCAGGCTGAGGAGCCCAGGCTGCCCTCCCCCCCACTCCCGTACCGGAAAGCCATGGCCCGTCCTCCCCACTCGTGCGCTTCGTGTCGTGCCACTGTAATCCCTCATGTGCTCCAGGGAACCCTGGGGTTACTGGCGGTCCCGGTCATCAGCCTGGCAGTGTTCTTCCTGCGTCGTCTACCGAGGCGCAGAGCCTCATCGCTCTTCGCCAAGTCCCCATATGACCTCAGCGAGAGCGAGAGGGGCAACTTCTCGATGTATGAACAGGAATACCGAAACCGGTGGGCGCAGTGGATTGACCCGGACAATCCAGTTCGGAAGCCCAGCCACAACATGCAGGAGTACAAACTCAAGGAGGCAGGTGCCGGCAGGGCTCAGGGTTCGGCGTGTACACGGGGCCTGGCCCAGGGCTGTGCATCATGCTCGTCTGACAGGAAGTTCTTGGGTGAGCTCGGGTGAGAGTTGGACGGGGCATGAATTTTTGCCCAATCCTCACCCAACCTTGACCCAAGCCTCAGCGAAGCCTCAGGCGCTTCCCCCCCCCCCTCCCGGCCCCTTGCGCAACGACCAACCCCTCATCAAACAGCGCTTTTCCGGCGGTACTGGTTTCACCGCGGTCTTATCCGACAACCACCCCCGAGTCAAACGGCGCTGTTTGTACCTGTAAACGCTGTTCAACGACCACTCTGGTCAAACGGTGAGGCATTACTGGTCATTGCGAAAGGGGGGGCGGGCTAAAGGCCAAAGACTGAAGGTGAAGGTGGGGTGGGGGGCTTCACCATATCATGCGAGGAAACAATGGGAGCCTTCACAGAACATGGATCTTTCCCTATCTCAGAATGTATTGGAGTTGGCACAAGCGTATGATAAGCATCTGGACAGAGCTGGTAAAGCCAACAGTTTTAGCTTTTATATGATATACCACGCAGGATTGATTTGATAACCTATTTCTTGTCCTCTGACAGACAACTGTTGTTCTGCGGTCAGCAGCCTGTGGCGCCGGTCATTGCACTGCCCACGGGCGCCCAGACCTACTCTGTGTATGGAAGTTTCATCGTAAAAAGTGATAACGGTTCCATTGCCTCAGCACACTGACAGTGACCGCAGACAGATGCGGGTAGGCTGATCTCCTTAGCTCAACTCAGACAAGAGACTGGTAGGGAGCAATGGACCAAGAGCCGAACACGCCATGCGCGAGGTTTGCACCCTCCAGAGCAACACATGGAACCTGCCTGTTTCATGCGAATGCCCAATAAAGGCTGAGGACGACTGCAGACTTCGCAGTTTGTGCATGCTTCGAACATGGCTTGGGCATCATACGCGGACGGGAGCTCTTCAGGCTGCCACGTTCTTTAGCGCGACTGGTCTCTATGGGTTCCTTTTTCCCATTGAAAGTTGCGAAACAGAACACTGAGGTCGTGTGGATCCCAGCCAATGTTGTGAGATGTATTTTGTGCGTCGTCGGGGTCTTGCACTCGTGTTGGTGTTCTTTCAGGAGAAGGAGCTGCGGCTCGTGGTCACTCTGTTAGAGACCTGAGCGGGCACAGGCAGCTCCGTGCTGCCTGTATCTCCCTCTGGAGAGTCTGGGACGATTGACGCCCGCTGCACCTGGGGGCATTGATCCAGCATGAGCGCAGCTGACGCTTCCGTGCGAGTCAGGGCGGATAGCGAGCCCACTGTGCGAGTGCTTCACACGTGTGGCCGCGGCCTCCGCCGCAAGTTGGTGGGTCTGGCGTTACCCGTGTACATGATGCAACTCGAGTATTGTGCACTCGGGTTACAGCAAAAAGAAAAAGTACTCGGGTTACATTTTTGCTGTTACTCGGGTTTACATAAAAATAGTGTACGCCTTTTATGCATTTTTTGGTACTCGGGTGACATTAGTCAGTCATTGGATAGGGCGGAATTGGGTGAAGCAGAACAGAAGCGGTTGCGGTTGCTGGTTCCCTTTCATTCGTCATCAATCGTTGTTACTGCTGTTTTGCAGCGAAAGAGTTCGGCAGAAGTTTGCCCGAGAACGGCAGGAAACGGCAAATGATGGGCGACATCAAACTCGTGGATTGGGCACCAGAATTTGAGGGTGTTCCCGAGTTCGAAGGCATTGAGTGGGCGGATCAAGGCAAAGGGACGAGCCGGAGGGGCAGGACCAGTCGGTGGAACGCTCCTGGTGGTCCGAATGGCGGGAGGAGTGATGGGCCGACGTACGGCTGGGGGGGCACTGCAAGTGGCAGCAGAGGCTACGGTTGGGGAAGTGAAGCGAATGAGGGCTGGGGGGGCCAAACTGCAAGTGCCAGCAATGACGACGGGGGGGCACAGGGCTGGGGGGGCGCTGTTCGGCGCAGCAAAGAGGAATGGGACGCCTACATTTGGGGCGAGAACCCCCTCAATTCCGACGCTTGGGACGAGGAGGACTGGCGAAAATGGGACGGGGATGAGGCACTGCAGAGGGAGATGAGTGACCCGTTCTGGACAGCCGCCCCGACCCTTCCTGTCGGGAATCTGGTGCCGACCGGCGTTGCGGAGGTGGACGACCGCGCCGAAGCCGCCATCGACTTCGATTACGCGAACCTCCAGAAGGGGGTCAGGAGCCAAGCGGTTGCGGCAGAGGAAGAGCGGCAGGCGAAGGAAGCGCGGGATCAAGAGGTCGAACCCGAGGTGTCCCCGTACGAGCGGCAGTTGTACCAGAGGAGCCGGGCACGGCCAGCGCCCATCTCGGGAGTTCTGGATTTCGCGCCCCGGACGCCGGCCGCGAATCTGGAAGTGGTGCGGGACGACGGCGCGGGGGACGCGGCGGATGCCGACGACGAGTCCGATTCGGAGGACGGCGCGTGGGTGGACGAGACGCCGTGGGGTCTGGGCACCGACATGGACGGCCCCCGGGAGTGGCATGCGGCGGGGGGCGGCGGGACGGCGGCGATGTTGCCGACGGGGGCCGGGAGTTACTGGCAGGCGGTCGCGGGGGCCAAAGACGCGTGGATGAAGGATGACGACGTGGATTACTGGGAGCTGCACGACGACGAGAGCGAGGCGGACGACGCGTTCTGGGACGACGCCGGGTCGGAGTACTACGGGTACTACGATCCCGCGGGCGTTGCCGCCGATTCGGCGTCTGGCGAAGGGGGCGCCCCCGCATCGGAGGCCGAGGCCTACGAGCACGCGGAGTTCGACGATATTTTCCACGACGGCGAGGTCCGGGTGAAGCCGGAGCGCATGATCTTTGTCAACGACGGTGCCCAGGGCACGACGTTCGCTGACATCGGGGTCGACCCCGCCCTCTGCAGCGCGTTGCACGAGTGCGGCTTTGACGAGCCCATCTCGATCCAACGCGGCGCCTTCGAACCGATTCTGAAGGGCATCGACGTGGTCATGGCGTCCCAGACCGGCTCGGGCAAGACGCTCGCGTACCTTGTGCCTCTGCTGCACGACCTACTGGCGGCCGGTACACGGCAGAGGAAAAAGGTGCCGCCCGCCGCCGATGCCCGTCCCCCCGTCATTACGCTGTCCAGGGGCGGGCGTGTCTGGGAGGAGGTCCAAACCCGCGACATTCGGGGGGGGGGGGGGGACGGGGGCGGGTGATGATGGGCATTTCGCCGGCTTCATTGTCAGAGAGGGTCCCATACTGCACGCATTTCGCTCGAGGGACAATGGAGCCTCCAATGTCCGGCACGTCCAGCAGTGCCGCATGGATAGGCCCTCCCTGTCCGCGCCCAGGGGATTGTGCAACTTGGCGGCCACAGCCCCAATACCTCTTTTGCTGGGCGCATGGTTCATGGCACTCATCCCTTGGCCGTCCCCGGTCGAATGGTACGCAAACCGCACTTCTCCGTGTCTTGTCCGGTGCTTGCCTCACCATTCTGCCCCCGTCGTTCTCTCTGGTGGTTGCTGCTGCTGCGGGGTACTCCGCCTGTCGGCCGAGGGGAGCTACGCACGGCTCTTGTTCACGAGGAGCAGCACAGTCCCCGGGGTGTTTCCCATCGCCAAGTCGGCCCCGGGGGGCGCCGCAGCTACGCAACGTGCCTGCATTTCCCCCGTAGGCCCCGGGGATACCAATAGTCCAGGAATTTGGGGTGCGCATGCGGCAGCAACGAGCAGGCCCGGACGCGTGCTGCTGGCTGCTGCTGGTCGTTCTGCCTGCCGCTGCTCTTGGCTGCTGCTCCTTGCTGGTGCTGGTGGTGTTTGGTTCTGCCTTTTGGTTGCTTCTGCTGCTGCTCCGCAGACCCCATCGTACCTCATCCGCAGGTGCTGGTTCTCCAGCCCAACAGAGAGTTGGTCCATCAGTTCGTTGGGGTGGCCCGGGGGCTGTGCAGCTGCCTCCGCGCGGCTGACGTGCCCCCGATCACCGTCGACAACCTGTGCGACACGGACCCTGGCACAGAGCCCTCGTTCGAGGCGGAGATCATCGCGGCGACCCCCCTCTCCGCCGTGGGACACCTGATCCCCGAAATGGCGAAAAACCAGCAGGTGCCCTCCCCATTCCACGACCGGCCTCGGCGGCCACAAGTGCGAGGGCATCGCGACTTCGCTGAACTGCCAACGGGCCGGAGGCCACGCCGATGCTTGTTTACTCGCCCCTTGCGCCTCCTGCCTTTGGGGGCGCACCGTGCGCTGTGCCCGCGCTGTGCCCGGGAGGACCGCGGTGGTTATCCATTGACCGACGGCCATGATCGACCGCCGCCGGTTTGTGATGAACCGACGCGCTTGGCATCCAACCGATCGGACACCCCCCACCCCCACAAAGCCCCACCCCCACAGCGACCGGCGCACTTGCCACGTGTCCACGAACGCCAAGTTGGCCAAGCTGACCACGGTAAGTACGGTGTTCCCCTACACTGGACTGCTCGGATTCTTACTAAATCCAAAAACTCGGACAATGAATTAAAACAAACCATGTTCCACACTGAAAATGCCAGATTGCTGTCTAAATCTGCTGTTTTTGCTTTGCAGCCGCATGCTTCCCTGGTGGCGGGTGGTTTGCAGGGTGGCCACAGGAAAGCTGACCTACTGATGCGCGCTGTGCAGAAACACCCCATTTGCACTGCACACTTCGATTTCAGGAGAAGGGTGCATTGTGGCACAATGTCTCTTGTCCCGTTGTCCGGCAGGACTCCAGAGTCCAAACAAAACCATTTCCTCTCACCGTAAATCGACCTATACCCCACCATCCTGAGACAGGGTACTCAGATTCTGATCCAAGATTCAAGAAGAAAGCGACTGGGAATGGTCGGATACTGTTACAACGGTATGCTGCACCGGAGCTCCCCAATATTGATGCCCAAACTAGTCCACAGTCCCTGACATCAGCGAAGAGCCGTGAAGCCACGCAATCCCACGTCGACCTAGGTCCTGTTGTGTTCCCTCAGGTTTGGTTCGACACCATTGTTCTGGACGAGAGCGATTACATAATGAATGCCCTCCGCCACGAAATTGAACAGGTCTTTCTTCTGTTCCCCGCTGAAGCGTTTTGAAGTCCGTCTGCTCAATGGATGTCATGCAACGCGGGGATGCGCTTGAGTGCGGGAGGGTGGGGGGGGGGGGTTGGCATGTCGCCATGGTGTGTTGTTCGAGTTTTGGGATGGTCATGCATGGCCAATGATGCCCCTACCTCTCCTCTGCATTGTAGGGTCGTGCTGTGGCTGCAACACCTGCATTTGGCCTGGCCTCTTCGGTCATGCGACACAACCGTGACCGCCGAAAAGGACCAAAGAGGATGTTTTCAGCCATAAAGCGGGGTTCAAATGTGCGTGGGGTTCTGTTGGTCAGAGTTTAATGACCTTGATTTGTCGGAGTGGTGCAGGAGGGGCGGGGGGGGGGGGGGGTTCGGGACCCGACGCAACACACAAAGGGAAGAACGGGTGACTGTCCAGGGCCCTGTGAAGAAACAACGACCAGACGGAATGTCACACAGGGGGTCGGGATCCGTATTTTTTTATTTTTCGCAATTTTCCACCATTCCACAATTCATCGCAATGTATCACAATTTCTCTGCAATTGCTTCTGTCTTGTCCATCTTGCGTGCCTGCTGGTGCCCTTTGCTGTCATTTTTTCTGGCAAGAACGAGGAATATTTGGTCTGCAGCAGTTGTGCAAGACCTGCGTCTCATGAACAAAAGACGTTGTGCAGGTGCATATTGAGGGTCGGCTCCTGCAGTTGTGATGCCAGTGGACTATGCTGTACAACGCAAAGGAAAACCGTTAGCCGCCTGTCCAGAAGTGTTGTTCTGGGGTTGGCGCTGGGTAAAGGGTACTGGACACTGACACTGACTGGTGGGTCAGGGGTGTATTATGGTGAGGGTCAGGGGAGGGCGTCTTTAGAATAATTGAATACCAAGGGGGGGCGGAGGGGCAAAACACCCTTCCCCCCGCCCACAAACCCCCTCCCCCCCCCTCCCCATTCCCGTTATGCAAAAGTTCAGGCCGAAGTCAAGGTCAGGGCAGATTGCCCTTTCGGGTGTTTGTGTGTGATCTCCTTCCTTCTCTGGTTTGCTGTGCTCTGGTCTGGTCTTTTGTCTTGTTGGGCCAGTTTGAGTTATGGCCCTTGGTCTGTCATGCTTGCTTGCGAGTGAGTAGTCGTTCTCCAGTGTGAGAGAGCGTCGCCAGAGTCGGCCTGGTCATTGTTGTGATGGCTTGGCAGACAACATATCAGGGTGGACAAGTTCATTCTTTCTATCTTGTGCCCTAACGCTGGATGCTGCTCCCCTCTCCACAGTGTGCACCCCAGTTAGGAGGCCCATCATTCAACAGCGCATTCTTTTGCCCCACTTGTATGCAATTCTGCCATGTGCCCTTGCCCTGTCACCGACCAGCTGTGATGTCGAGCGGTTGTTTCCCCTTGTCAACCACATCGATTCCCACGACCGCCGTACTTTGGGAATGGACCAACTGGAGCTCTCATTCGGAAAGTGAGTCAATGACAGTCAAGGACAACATTTGTTTCGCTTTGACCAGCACATGGTACATTTGAACAAGATTGTATCCGTCTCTTCTGGGCCACCCATTGCATGTGCAAGGCTAGGGCAAGGGTTGTGCACTGCTCCAGGAATTCCAAGAAACATCCATGGATTAACAGCAATCCTCCAATAATAAACCATCCGTTTTTGCAACAAAAACCCTGCACAAAAAGGGGAAAAAATGCTGTGATATGTTTTGGTGCGCAAAGACAAGGGGGGGGGGGTGGCCAACCCCCCCCCCCGGCTCAAAAGACCCCCTGGGTCAAGGGTGGGCCAGCCAATCCCCCCACCCCTGGGCTCCATGCTCAACAACTGCTGAACTGGGCCCAGGGCGCACAAGGCCCCTGCCCAAGTCATCTGTGACCCCGACGCCATGCAGGTCTTTCCTTTGGTCCACAACGATCCCGAGCCGGGGGAGTCCGACCCGCAGTACGTTCTGGTGGGGGCCACGCTGCAGGGGTACATGACCGAAGGCACAGAGAATGTGTGCATGACCATTTTGGAGAAGTGGCCCCCAGTCGGCTTTTCACTTTGGGGGCGGGGGGGTTGGCACAAGGCCTCGGTATCTGGTTGTTTGCCTTTGGCGGCGCCTATTGGCCTCTCGCCCCTGAAAACTGGGAAACCTGGGGGGGGGGGGGGTCAGGGAAAAGGGCGCAATTGACAGGACCATTAATCCGTTATTCTGAGCTCTGGCACCAAAGGCGCCGAAAATCACCTCGCAGAGGTTGTTAGATCAAAGCCAGGCAGGCGTATATATGGGGAAAACGCCACATACCCCCCCATTTTGGCCTTTTTGGGCCTATTCGCGTACCCTACCCCAAGGGGTTGAATTGTTAGTTTAACCCCTTGTAAAATCATTATTTTGTCCAATAAACGCATCCCCCAATGAGTTTTTGGTCCGGACCCCCCCAGACCCCCCCCACTTGAAACCCACTTTTTTCAGGTTTTGAGGGAGGGGGGGGGGGGGGGGGTGGGGGGGGGGGTCAAAAAATGACCCCCCCTTTTTTTGGGTCGAAAATCATGAATCTTTTGGTTTTTTTTGATTTTGAGCCGAAAAAGTGTTTCCGGGTCCCGACTCCATAGGGTTTGTATGGGGCGGAGTGGGACGAGCGCTTACGCAGTTTATGCACTTTTCAGCCATTTTTGGTATGTTGGCGGTTTTGGCGACCTCGGTGACCCCGTGGTACCCACTTTGAGGGGTGCGAGTGGGGATGTTGTGACAGTATATGCATGCTAGGATACAGAAGGACGTTTTTTGCAGTCTCTAGCCCTGCTTAGGGCCGTTCACAACCCGTGCCAAAGACGCGAAATGGCTGTTTCCACCAATAATGGCCTAGTGAATGGGTCGGTACACAACCTGCTTATGCAGTTTTTCACCCCGGACAGCTCAAAAATGGAAGTTTTTGAAACTTCTTTTTTTGATATTGTGACCACCTAAAATGACCATCCAAGGTATGTAAAGCCTGTTTTAGGCCGTATTTACGTGTTTTTCACCCCATTTGGGTATTATGTCCGGGGGGGGGGGGGGGGGTCCTCCCAAGGGATTGGTACACAACCTGCTTATGCAGTTTTTCACCCCGGACAGCTCAAAAATCGAAGTTTTTGAAACTTGTTTTTGTGATATTGTGACCACCCAAAATGACCATCCAAGCTATGCAAAGCATGTTTTAGGCCGTATTTACGTGTTTTTCACCCTATTTGGGTATCAGGTCGGGGGGGGGGGGGGGCTCCCAAGGGACGGGTGCACAACCTCCTTATGCAGCTTTTCAACCCGGACAGCTCAAAAATCGAAGTTTTCGAAACTTGTTTTTTTGATATTGTGACCACCTAAAATGACCATCCAAGCTATGCAAAGCATGTTTTAGGCCGTATTTACGTGTTTTTCACCCTATTTGGGTATCAGGTCGGGGGGGGGGGGGGGCTCCCAAGGGACGGGTGCACAACCTGCTTATGCAGCTTTTCACCCCGGACAGCTCAAAAATCGAAGTTTTCGAAACTTGTTTTTTTGATATTGTGACCACCCAAAATGACCATCCAAGCTATGCAAAGCATGTTTTAGGCCGTATTTACGTGTTTTTCACCCTATTTGGGTATCAGGTCGGGGGGGGGGGGGGGGGGGGGTCCTCCCAAGGGATTGGTGCACAACCTGCTGATGCAGTTTTTCAACCCGGACAGCTCAAAATCGAAGTTTTCGAAACTTGTTTTTTTGATATTGTGACCACCCAAAATGACCACCCAAGGTATGTAAAGCATGTTTTAGGCCGCATTTACGTGTTTTTCACCCTATTTGGGAATCAGGTCCGGGGGGGGGGGGGGGGGTCCTAGGGGATTGGTACACAACCTGCTTATGCAGTTTTTCACCCCGGACAGCTCAAAAATGGAAGTTTTTGAAACTTGTTTTTGTGATATTGTGATCACCTAAAATGACCATCCAAGGTATGTAAAGCATGTTTTAGGCCGTATTTACGTGTTTTTCACCCCATTTGGGTATTAGGTCCAGGGGGGGGGGGGTCTCCCAAGGGATTGGTACACAACCTGCTGATGCAGTTTTTCAACCCGGACAGCTCAAAAATCGAAGTTTTCGAAACTTGTTTTTTTGATATTGTGACCACCCAAAATGACCATCCAAGCTATGCAAAGCATGTTTTAGGCCGTATTTACGTGTTTTTCACCCTATTTGGGTATCAGGTCGGGGGGGGGGGGGGGGGTCCTCCCAAGGGATTGGTGCACAACCTGCTGATGCAGTTTTTCAACCCGGACAGCTCAAAAATCGAAGTTTTCGAACTTCTTTTTTTGATATTGTGACCACCCAAAATGACCACCCAAGGTATGTAAAGCATGTTTTAGGCCGCATTTACGTGTTTTTCACCCTATTTGGGTATTATGTCCGGGGGGGGGGGGGGGGGGTCCTCCCAAGGGATTGGTACACAACCTGCTTATGCAGTTTTTCACCCCGGACAGCTCAAAAATCGAAGTTTTTGAAACTTGTTTTTGTGATATTGTGACCACCCAAAATGACCATCCAAGCTATGCAAAGCATGTTTTAGGCCGTATTTACGTGTTTTTCACCCTATTTGGGTATCAGGTCGGGGGGGGGGGGGGGGGCTCCCAAGGGACGGGTGCACAACCTGCTTATGCAGCTTTTCAACCCGGACAGCTCAAAAATCGAAGTTTTCGAAACTTGTTTTTTTGATATTGTGACCACCTAAAATGACCATCCAAGCTATGCAAAGCATGTTTTAGGCCGTATTTACGTGTTTTTCACCCTATTTGGGTATCAGGTCGGGGGGGGGGGGGGGGGGCTCCCAAGGGACGGGTGCACAACCTGCTTATGCAGTTTTTCACCCCGGACAGCTCAAAAATCGAAGTTTTCGAAACTTGTTTTTTTGATATTGTGACCACCCAAAATGACCATCCAAGCTATGCAAAGCATGTTTTAGGCCGTATTTACGTGTTTTTCACCCTATTTGGGTATCAGGTCGGGGGGGGGGGGGGGGGGGGTCCTCCCAAGGGATTGGTGCACAACCTGCTGATGCAGTTTTTCAACCCGGACAGCTCAAAAATCGAAGTTTTCGAAACTTGTTTTTTTGATATTGTGACCA